>PVKA01003696.1:93004-107129 GCA_004027165.1 Ctenomys sociabilis | reverse complement strand
CTCTCTCTCTCTCTCTCTCTCTTTCTTTCTTTCTTTCTTTCTTTCTTTCTTTCTTTCTTTCTTTCTGAGTAGACTGTTGTTTTTCCCCTGTATACTGTATTATAGGAATTTTTCTAGTGCAACTAAAAAATATTTACACTAGTACTTTTATTCTGATTATTATTTATCTCCAGTTACAAAGTTGAGTAGGCATTAAATAGTATTCCCCAGTGTTTTTTTTGCATGAGACTTTTAAGTGCAAAATTTTGTGACTTAGTTATTTCAGGAATACAAATAATTCAGGATATATTGATAACTATTAAAACAAATTTTTTCAGTAGAACACTCCTTTTTGATAAACATTATTATTTATACACAAACTCAATCTAATGTTTTTTTTGTTTGGGTTGTTTTCCTTGGTACTGGGGAATCAAATTTGTGACCTTGCGCTTGCCAGACAGGCGCTAATGCCACTGAGTTGTATCTCCAGCCACTGTTTTAAAGCACAGGTTGGAATGTGGAAAGAATGTTGACATTCTATTTAGGAGTAGCAAAATGTTAAAATTACTTGATAAAAGTGTTTTGAAAGGGTGGGATGTCAACAGACATTATGTGGCTCTTATAATGTTGCTCTCCCTCAAACCCTGTTCCTTTACACAAAGATTTTTATTAGTAACCTTATGATTTGATGATTAGGAGGCAAAGTGTTTTATGTCCTAAGCTATTTATACTAGGTGTTTTCCTTTTTTGGTTATGTTTTTGGAAATTAGATGGGCTTTTTTTTTTTTTTTTTGTCTTACATGAAAGTACTGTCATATTTTCATGTAGATAATGAGAAATAGACTTCTGGTATATGGTTTTCCGCTTTTTAGGAAGAGATTACTGAAAAGCAATCAATATACTCCTAATAGAACATACTTAAGAATTGGATCTTGGAAGGGTAGAGACCATGAAAAGTAACTACAGGTATAGATACTTGCAGCCTGACCCAGGTCAGCTCTGTGACTTGATGAAACCTGATTTTCTTGGGCTTTAACATTTGTAGGACATTTAAATAATCACTTACATTTTACATTGTCTTTTGCTATGGAGGAAGTACATTAAGCAGGGACATAGGTCATTGTTTTTTGCATTGTGTTTAGTGTATGTTTAAGGGTGAAGGTAGGATTTTTAGCATAACTGCAAAATTGTCCTCTGCCTTAAATATTTAGCTTAATGAAAATCTTACCACTTTTTTGGTAAAAGTGATAGCTTGAGTATTTTCAGTATTATGTTGTTTACTTAAGGTAATCATAGAATTTTGATACAGAAAATGTATCAGTTTTTTCACTGTAAAAGTATCATTTATCGTGTTAGCCAGAAAACAGAAAGCCTTGGCCTGAAAATAACACTTACCATAAAAACTGGAAAATGTGATCAAACTCTGCCCAGAAAGAAGAGGAAATAGATTTTATTGATTATGTAGTCTGTGTTGGACCTCTTTTCACTATTTTGTCACCTTGTAACTTGAGTACTGGGGATCAGATCCAGGGCCTCACACATGCCAAGGCAAGCATTCTACCCTTAAGTTATACCCCCAGCCCAGCCCAGTTATTTATTGATTATTTATTTATTTATTTAAATTTTTTGTATTTTAGGGAAGTGTCTGAAGGGTGTTCAGGGTCTCACTACTAGATCGGACTCATAGTATATATCTTCCTGTTTACAGCCACGTAAGAGCTGGGATTACTGGCATGCACCACTATCCCCAGTCTCAATTGCTGTCTCAGCATGCTCCTGAGGTGGGATTGGCATGGTAGGCCTGGGGATTGAACCTCCAGTCCTTGCTTCTGCTTATAGGTACTTTAATCTGCTGAGCTGTTTGGCCGGCCCTCAAAATTTGAGAGTTTTTCTTTTTTGTTTGGCTACTTCAGGCTGCTGTAAGGGCAAGTCTAGTGCAGCTTCTGGAGCTGGGAATTGAACTGCTGTATTATTGTCTGACTACATTTTTCCAGCTTTTTTATTTTACTATTTCCCCTGGAGTGGGGGATTGAACTCTCAGGCCCTTGCACTTGCCAGGGAAGTGCTTATTCCTCTGATCCATCTCTCTAGCCCCTCCAGTTTGTTTTCAATTGCCCCAAACTATTTCTGTGCTAAGGGTTATTGATTCTTGGATTATGAGAAATGCTATACTTTTGTCAGTCACTCATAGACTGGTCACCTGGGAACAAACTAGGAATACCTTAGATAAACCAGTTTGTTTTTAATACAGACAGAAGTACTGTTTCTATAAAATGGTGCTGAAGGAATTTTTTTCAGAATTGTCATCTTAGTCTTTTGAGAATAGGAAAAATTCAGAGGAGTAGGGTCTGTCTCTTCTGCACTGGTTCATATTTAAAATTAAACCTACTAATAGGTACTTTGATCACAGGGGAGGGGCTACAAATATTAATAACTTCTATTAGCTGTCAGCTGTTGAAAGAATGTAAAAGAAGGAGTAAGGTTTAATAGCTCATTGATAAAAGAATAGGTTAAGCATAGAACTTTGATTGCAAATTATTAAAAAGTATTACTACATACATATATTTTTTTGGTACCAAGAATCAAACTCAGTACCTTGTGCTTGACAGGCAGGCACTGTGCTGCTGAGCTATCTCCTAACCCTGTTATGTACTTGTATAATGGAGTTTTAATTGGCAGTGTAATTTAGCTTACTTTTCGCTGGTACTTAATTACAATGAAGTAAGCATGTGTTGTAAACCATGAAAATAAATATTCTGTTTTTCCTTCTAATTTTCTAGATGTGACTTATCTTACTGAAGAGCTGGTGTATGAAATTCTTGAAATATGTAGAGAGAGAGAGGATTATTCCCCTTTAATCCGTGTTATTGGAAGAGTTTTTTCTAGTGCTGAGGCATTGGTACAGAGCTTTCGGAAGGTCAAACAACACACCAAGGAAGAACTGAAGTCTCTTCAAGGAAAGGATGAAGACAAGGATGAAGATGAAAAGGAAAAAGCTGCATGTTCTACTGCTGCTGCTATGGAAGAAGATTCAGAAGCATCTTCTTCCAGGATAGGTGGTAGCTCACAGGGAGACAACAATTTACAAAAGTTAGGTCCTGATGATGTGTCTGTAGATATTGATGCTATTAGAAGGGTCTATACCAGATTACTCTCTAATGAAAAAATAGAAACTGCCTTTCTTAATGCACTTGTATATTTGTCACCTAATGTAGAATGTGACTTGACCTATCATAATGTGTATTCCCGTGATCCTAATTATCTGAATTTGTTCATTATTGTAATGGAGAACAGGAATCTCCACAGTCCTGAATATCTGGAAATGGCATTGCCGTTGTTTTGCAAAGCAATGAGCAAGTTACCCCTTGCAGCCCAGGGAAAGCTGATTAGACTGTGGTCCAAATACAGTGCAGACCAGATTCGCAGAATGATGGAAACATTTCAGCAACTTATTACTTACAAAGTCATAAGCAATGAATTTAACAGTCGAAATCTAGTAAATGATGATGATGCCATTGTTGCTGCCTCGAAGTGCTTAAAAATGGTTTACTATGCAAATGTAGTGGGAGGGGAAGTAGACACCAATCATAATGAGGAAGATGATGAAGAGCCCATCCCAGAGTCCAGTGAATTGACACTTCAAGAGCTTTTAGGAGAAGAAAGAAGAAATAAGAAAGGTCCTCGAGTGGATCCACTGGAAACTGAACTTGGTGTTAAAACTCTGGACTGTCGAAAACCACTAATCTCTTTTGAGGAGTTCATTAATGAGCCACTGAATGATGTTCTAGAAATGGATAAAGATTACACTTTTTTCAAAGTAGAAACAGAAAACAAATTTTCTTTTATGACATGTCCCTTCATATTGAATGCTGTCACAAAAAATTTGGGATTATATTATGACAATAGAATTCGCATGTACAGTGAACGAAGAATCACTGTTCTCTACAGTCTAGTTCAAGGACAGCAATTGAATCCATATTTGAGACTCAAAGTCAGACGTGACCATATCATAGATGATGCACTTGTCCGGGTAAGTTTGACTACTACTAAAAGTCAGTACAAAGTTAAAAACCTAATGATGGGGATATTGAGATACAATTCAGTGAGTTCCTTTTAAAAGGTGATTGCTAGGGAAAAGTAAATGTCATATAGCTCAGGAACACATGGACATTTTTAATTTTAAATAAAAGTATTTTACTTTGTTGTTCCTGAGCAAGTTTATAAGTGTTGGCTACCTTACTTTTACTCTGACTTTGGGCTTTTCTAAATCTTGCAAAGTTTCCCCACAAGTTTTACCCATTCAACAGAGAAGTGGAACTCAGGAACAAGGGAACTATGGAAATACCTGATAGTGCTGGGGCTGAGGTCTACAGAGACATGCCAGTAAATCTGCCTCATAAAGTTTTAATTAAGTACTGTCAAAAAAAATTGTATCCAGCAGAATTTGAATTGCATTATTATGAATTTCAGAAATTAAGCAAGGAGGATGGGGTGGTTGCAAGTCTGTAGGATTTTAGGATCCTAATTTGCACAGAATGTCCCTGTATGATACTGCATATTTTTAGTAGTTTTTCTTACTAAATTTTTGTGGGGTCAATTCTAGAAGTAGAAGTGAGGAACATTTTGGTGAGCTCAATATTCATCTTCTTTTAGGTTCAGTGTAGACAGCTGAAGGGGTCTCGCCTCAAGAGGTCAAACATACACGTACCTGTGGCATTTGGATCCCTGCTGGCACAATGCACATGTGCAGATAGTCCTGAAGTCCTTTAATTTCACTCATGTGCGTATAGACTGCCATTCTGCTACATTCTGAAAATGTGGGCAGTGGCCAGTCAGTCACTAAATGTATTAATTATTCACATGGCTCGAAGTTAAATTTAAAGGACACTGGAAAGCCAGCAGTGATAATTAGTCAGTTAAAATATCTTTCTGTTTCGGCTGAAAACTGCTTAAATTTCTTAAATAATGCAGAACTTTTTTTCAACATACTTGACATTTAAAAAAATCTAGGAACAAAAAAGGCATAAAATCTTTCAGGTTTAAACTTTAAGGTGGCAAACAACTTTATTGACTGGTTTATAGTTCTATTAATTCTCGGTGTCTTTATAGATCCATTCCAAAACCGAAATACATGTTCTAAATAAATATCACTGTTTCCTAGTTGTCTGTGTTGTGCGTTCTTATTCATTGTTAGTATAAGAAGGTCAACTACTTTTAGTTGACATTAAATTCTGCTTGAAAACAATGAGCAATGACAGAGATACCTATTACTATTAATGTAATAAAATCTTGCTATAAAGCACCCTCTGACATAATTTTGGTAAAATGTGAAAAGCAACCTTTGTAAACCTGGTGATATTTTTATGTTGAGATGACATCCTATTTTAGGAGTTCTGAGAGTGCTTTTTTATCAGTTCATTTTCTGATTGTTAATTAAAAAGTTCAAAAATTCAAAACCTTTTTAATTTAGTCATTGTGAAATTGAGAGTGTAGTAAGAAGTCATAGAAGCAACACATGCCAGGCAGTCTACCTTTGTTTTTCCCCAGTGTTCTCTCCTAGAGAGTATGTAAATCCTTTACCTAAGGAAAGACCTGCATCTAAAAGTCCATGTCTGTGTATATAATTTTTTTTTAAAGATAACCTGTATATTCTTAAGTGATACAGTATTTGAAAGAATCCCATTAATTTGAGAATGGTACTTTTAAAGTAGATAATTGTAAATTTCTACTGAAATTTTTAGAATTCCAGATAGCACTACAAAGATACAAAGAATGGAAATGCATCACTGCAGGAAGCAAGGGAAGGGAGCACAGTGCTCAGGGGCCATTGGGATACTTTCCTGGAAGAGTGTTTGTCCCTCTCCACAACCCCAGAGAGTATTTAAGAGCAAAAGTGCCTTTGACTTTGTGTGACTCAAGCAACTCCCTCCACAGTTCAGGTGCCAATTGTTAATTTTTGAGTCAGTCTTTTTTGAATATTATTTATGTTTGAATGGACCCTTAATCTGAAGTTAATGCACATAGTCATTGGGGAAAGCTTAAAGATTTTAAAGCACAAAGAAGAACACTCACCTTCAGAAACTTAAGTCTTATTACCAGTTACTGGGAAGAGTCAGTAAAGCAGTCCTTGAGAACTTGCTCCTGTTGTTAGACTCTCAAACTTAACTGGGATCTGCGAGTTGTTTAACCTTTTATTACTTCGGGCTCCCATCTGGAGAATAGCTACTTACCAGGTAAATAGCATTATTTACCTGGTAAGATTGTTTTGGAAATGATGTGCCAAGTGCTTCATAAGTTCTTTACTTCACAAGAATTGTTGCTATTATTCTTAAAATATTTTTGTTTGATGCCCAAGTGGTGAAATTTTCACACAATTCTGGAAGAAGTTTTAAAACCAAGAAAATAATAAACTTAAAACCACTGACTTTTGGTAAGGAGTCCATCTAAGCACTTTACATATACTTTTAATACCATATTATGCTTATTTTTTAGATGAAACTTAAGGCAGAGAGGTGAAGTTACTTATTTGCAGTGAAAATAATGATATACTTAAGTTTTTTGGGTCCCCAAGTTAGAGTACACAGGAGAGTGATTGGCAGAAGTGTACAGACATGTGATGTGTCACTGTTATATGACATGTCTTAGGTGGAGCTAAGGCCAGAATATAGGCCCTATGCTTTCTTGTAAACCCTGTCAAATCTCTTGAAAGGTTCATATGGTTAGGGAGTCAGTTCTCCTTTATTACCCTTATTGGGAAAAGTTATAGAAGGCATGGTCTATCAGGCATTCTCTTTTTTTACTATTAAATTTACTATATTTAATATAAGCATGTTTGGCTTTGTGTTGGAAGCCATCAAAAATTTGACTTACATATTTTGACACCTAGCCAGTTGAGAACTGGGAGGAAAAAACTAGGAATGGGTGATGTAGGTATATGGAACATTGGCCAAGTACCAGATCTGAGTGGAGATGGCAGTTGCCATGTTAACAGCTGGAACTTCAGAGGAGTGGAACAGTGCTAGATACTGAGCCAAGGCTTCAGTGCCAAGCAAGTGCTCTGTGGCTGAGTTATGTCCCCAGCCCAAGAATTATTTTTGAAGTAAGATAATTTTCAACTCTGCATTTATTTGACTCCACAGTCTTGGAGCTAGTGTTAGATTCCACTGGGGATGTAAAATTATCAATCTTGGGTTCTAGGAACAAAGTTGTTTAAAAAGATAATAGTGTGTTTTAATATTGCCTGTTCTATTGAACTCCTTCTGATTTCTTGAGTCTTTGCAGTCTCACAGTTGTGTAGTTTTCTTTGCAGCTGAGGAAATAGGCTTAATTGAGTTACTTGCTAAAGCGTAAAGCTGTGCTGTGGAGATAGCCCAGTGGCTTGGTAATTGTATTTTATTTAAGAACCTCTTGGTTTAATTTTCAGTACAGCACTGGGGAAAAAGAATGAAGATGAAAAGTTATATTAAGTGACAGTCGGAACTAGTAAGATATATTCTAAGGCTTAATCTTCCTTCACACAGTAAAATGTTGTTTCAAAAATCAATTCTTTTAATACAGAGTAGCCAAAAGATTTTATGCGTTTTGGAGACCACTGTTGAATTCTTTAGACTGAACTTGTGGGCTCATGAACCATAGAGTTGGAAATATCCAGGATGCAATTTTATTCATTTATTTCCAACTTTTCTCAAGTGTATCCCCTAGTAATGAGTACAACACATAATGAATATTTATGGACTCTAGAATGTTACCTATACTAATTACTTTTGAGTTACAAAATATTCCATGATTTTTCATTGTTCACTATCATTTTTAAAATTACATTTGCAGTCGTTAGAATAACTTGAACAACTTTAAATATTGTCCTGTGAGGTTTTTTTTTTTTTTAATCTTGAATTAGTACATTTTTCTTTTAAGTAACCAACAAACATTTGGATTGAGTCTAGCGAAAAAGATAATCATAATACTGTTTGCCAATTTTAGGTAACATGAAACCAAAGTATAAATACCATTTTTGAACCATGTGAAATAATCTCAATGGTTGCTTAGCTATTGAGGATGAATTATTCTAGAGATATAAAAAAGAATTTGGTAAAATAGTTAAGGAAATGCCAGATAATAGAGTTTGTTAACAGATGTTGAGAATAATGACATAGGACATTTTCACCTGCTTTGTGAAATGCATATGTGATGCATTCAGATCCATTTAAAAAATGGCAATTTACAGTAAGTGCTACAATGAGAGACCATAAACTTATTCTTTATCCAGTGTGTTTTTTTGCAGTTTAAATTATCTTAGTGATAGTGAGTAGTACTAGCAAACACAAAGGACTACTAGTAAACAGCTTTCTATTTGCCATTATTTTTCCTGAAATACTGTGATATCACGCACTTTCCTTAATTTCTTCCACTTCTTTCACTGTAAAGCCCAAATTTCTTATAAACTGCAAAATCTGTTGTAATTCCTACTACATAATAATCTACTGTATCCTACCTATTTCCTACTATATAGTAATTCCATAATAAATCAGTAAGGTTGGAAATAACTTTTATTCTACTTACCATGTTTTTCTATTTTTATGAAGCTGGGTCTATATTTACAGACTTTTAAAAATGAAATCAGTGTGTATCCTATTTCCATTTTTAAAGAAAAAGTCAAAATCTTCTATTTCTTCCCTACTTTTAATTCTTCTTTTATTTATCCTCATGCGAGCAGTAATCTGGTTATATTTGTCTTTTCAATCATAGCTAGAGATGATTGCTATGGAAAATCCTGCAGACTTGAAGAAACAGTTATATGTGGAATTTGAAGGAGAACAAGGAGTTGATGAGGGTGGTGTTTCCAAAGAATTTTTTCAGTTGGTTGTGGAGGAAATCTTCAATCCAGATATTGGTAAATACTTCAGTAATATGATAATGGCATCATGCCCTTGTGAGTTAAAAATTTGTTTACCTTGCTTTATAAATATCCTCAGGTACGAAAAGCAGCAGAAGAAGATTTTGGTGTAGACTACCTATAATTGCAGATTAATTTGTACTTTTGGAACTAATGCATATCACTCTTCTATGCAAATTCTTACTTAATTTAGCTAAATACTCTTTAAAATTTAATGGAGAATACCTTAGAATGTTGTATTTAGAAAAATTTTCTTTCCTTTTGGTAGTCCAAAACAGTCACCAGATGCAGTATTTTTGAACTTAAGAGTGCTGAACTTAAGAGTGTTGTGAAGAGTTCTTGCTAAGAGAATGTCTCTCAAGTGTACCATCATCTTAGTGGACAAACAATGACTCATAACAGGTTAATTAGTTTTGCTTGATAGATTTCTTGGAAGTTGTATGCAGCTAGCTTAGTAGTAAAGCCCCAGCATTGTCTAAAACAAATTCTTGTGGCTTACTGTAATATTTCCTGTAACCCATTCTAGAGCTCTTTTTCCATCCCACGCCTAACACTATTTGCCCCTGAAAGGAGTTTCAATTTGAGCCCAATTTGGGAAGGCCAGATTTATGTATGGAAGTCTGAAGGTGCAGGGTCTCAGTTTTGTGATAATGAGTAATAATGGCTGAGTTAAATGGGAAAAGATACGGCTTGTAGGGTAGTCTGCTGAAGTGGATAATTCTAAGCTTGTTTAACTTCCGCAACATAATGGCCTCTTGGACTTGCTTTTAAATGGGGGAAAATACAGGAAAAGGTTTTCACTAAAAAGAATTGTTGGAATTGTGAGAAATGTGCCATAGAATATTGAACGTTATTTTCACTGGGCTTTGAGTCCGTAAATGTTTGTTTGTTCTTCCAACATTGTTCTTAATCATGTGTGTATGCATATGTTTTAGCCACAGTTATTTAGGTCCATAACATAAATACCTAGTGAGGGTAAGACTAGTTATCTGTATTCTATATACTGTTTATTATTTATTATTATTTTACTGCTTATCATTATTAGAAGTCTGTGCCACTTATATTTTGTTCCCAGTAATCAAGGGCCATACAAAACCGGGCCCTTTTTGAGATACAGAATCATTTTACTGTATGAAGAATGTATAATCTTTGTGAGTTGGTAATGCCTGGCTGATAGAATATGCATGTTGAACATTAGGTATAAGCCATACTTTCACTATGTGCAGAGAAGGTTATAAGAAAAAGACTTATATTAAGCAGTTCCAGTTAATAGTGAAGTACTTCTAATGAAGAAAATCAGTATATCAAGATGGAATATTTCCCAGTTGGTATCCTATACCAGTGGTTTGCCCCAAATGGGATCGTCTTCAAACTTGCTATCTCTCCTGGATGGAAGTGAGCATAATGGCTCATGTGATTTATACTTTGATTAATCTACAGTTTATTGTTATTGAGACCAAGGACATGCATTTGTGACAGTTTGTCAGGTTCATTGCTTTTAAACTTAAATTTTTACCACTTCCATGAATGTTGTAACATAACTATGGAACTAAGGTTTTACTTGCTCACCTTTGAAATCAGTACTTTATTGCATTGCTTTAGGAAAAATAGTGTGAGCATAGTTGATGCCCTTCGTGATGAAGAGGACGTTGCAAAATTCCTTTAAACCCAAAATAAAAGTGAAAATAAAGGAGCATTTTTAAAGTTTAAACAGATTTTTATAGACTGCTTTAAAAACATGTTTATGTAATGTATTATTTAATTTCTAAGTTATTCTGTTGAAAGTAACATAATTTTACAGACCTAATTTTTAAAATACTTAGTATAGGACTAGAAAAATGAAAACAAATTATAAATTCATTTAAAATATTTAACGTTCTTAGACATAGATTTAATCAGGAAGATAATTCGCCATTAATGTTTACTCAGGTAAAACTGAAGATGCCTGTTTTTTGAAGAATAATACTAAAAATGTCCCTAATGTTTGGTTTTTGGGTAAATTTGGATTTTGCATAGTGAATGAAGGCCATATGAAACTGAAAGAGTACAAAATTACTTTTTTTATTGTGTATAAAAATTTGGGGGGTATGACTCATTTTTGCATTTTCAGCCATTTTTGGGTAAAAGCCAAATAAAAAGTAACCTTTCATGTGTTAGTAGATTAGAAAACTTGAATTTAGGGCTGGGGAGATGGCTCAGAGGAATAAGCACTTCCCTGGCAAGCGCAAGGACCCGAGTTCAATCCCCAGTTCCGCCAAAAAAAGAAGAAAAAGAAAATGAAAACTTGAATTTAGTGAAATATTTTGCTGCTGTCCTAGAAATGTTACTAAGATTGCTTGATTTGTTTTCTTGGCTTCATACAATTACATATAGCCATTTGCCCATTCGTAATGATCCAATACTGTATTTGGATGTTGTTTTCTAAAGTGTAAATGTTATGGAAAAAATTGTTGTATGTCTACTAGTATAACATTCTACTTTAAGTTTAATTATTTTATAATTATATCTGTCATGTTCATGATCAGTTTTTCATAAAATACAAAAGTAATAACATTTAAAAACTATTTCTTTAGGCATGTTCACTTATGATGAATCCACAAAGTTGTTTTGGTTTAACCCATCTTCCTTTGAGACTGAGGGCCAGTTCACTCTAATTGGCATCGTGCTGGGGCTAGCCATTTATAATAACTGCATCCTGGATGTTCACTTCCCCATGGTTGTATACAGGAAGCTCATGGGGAAGAAAGGAACTTTTCGTGACTTAGGAGACTCACACCCAGTAAGTTGTTTTTTATTATTTCACATTTTACCTATATGCAGAAATAGAAATTTTGATATATATAAAATTTTTGTTTGGAATGTGTTACTAGATATATATGCAGTGAATGGAAGATCCTTTAATCTGATTTAAGTACTACAAACAGTTAAGAACTCTAGGAGGGAAGTTTTATGTTCTGTGGGTCAGCAAGTAGCTTTTTAAGATTGTTGTAACAGTTTCAGCACATTTTGTTTGTTGTTAACAAGTTTACAACAGGGCTATAATTCATATATCTTGCCGCTTGGCTCAATGGCTCTGATTGAACGTGTTACATTCCTGCTGGCTTGAACCTTCGATGGTATGTGCAGGAGTGTGCCATCGCTGGTATAAGCTGTGAGATGAGGTAGTCATGCGTGTACCACAGTGGTTCAAGCTGGCAGGAACATGGTAGTACATGTTCTGTGGCCTATGCTAGTTGTATTCAGAGCTGCCATGCCTAGTGGGACTGGTGGCTGCAGTTAGTGCATCTCTTCCCCTCTGACCTGTTCCCTCCCTTGAGATCAGCCATGTGCAGAGCACGCAAAGGAAAGGCTGCTAAACTGATGATGTGAGGTTTCTCAGCCATGACAGAATCATCACCTATGAAAGTCTTTTCGAGATTATGAACTTTTTAGGGACGAGAGGGACACTGTCTATGCTTTAATTTTACTGACATGTTTTAAGATTTTACATTTTTCTCAGAAGAGTGTTATAAATTATTTGCTCTGGAGTTCTGTGTAGGCTTACATTTTCATTTTTGCTTGTTAGGTTTTACATCAGAGTTTAAAAGACTTATTGGAATATGAAGGGAATGTGGAAGATGATATGATGATCACTTTTCAGATATCACAAACAGATCTTTTTGGTAACCCGATGATGTACGATCTAAAGGAAAATGGTGACAAAATTCCGATTACTAATGAAAACAGGAAGGTAATCCTTTTATAGCATCATTTTAATATCTTAATGTCTGCTTATTATTTTCAAAGAAATATCTGATGTAATTTGAACCAAGAATAAAGAAACCTAGTACAGAATTCTTCGTTTAATAACTGAGTCATGATTGTACAACTAGAGTGTTAAAATGAATGGCTTATTGGGTAAGGAATTGTGTCTAGTATGTACATAACATTTAAAATAAAGGAAACTTTAGCTTTGCTTTTATTTGCATAACTTTCTTTGTTTTCCTCCTGTCTCTCTCTTCTTTTTTCCCCTGAGACAGAGTTCTTCTGTAACTCAGTCTAGTCCTGAACTTACAACAAGTCCTCTTGCCACAGCCACTGGGGTGCTGAAATTACAGGCGTGCACCACTAGGCTCAGCTGTATTTGTATAATTTATATGTGGTGGTATAATGTATATAACAACATAAAACCTGCAGTTCTGTACTCTACAGTACAGTCAGCAAAAATCACGAGACTATAAACAACATGTACTGTTTATTGAGGGTCTACAAAGCAGATGTAAAATACTGTACAAAAACAAAAAAAGATCGTAAGTCCTAGTAGTCATAAAGTTCATTAAATGAGAATTATTTGTAATGCAATTCATGTAAATGTTGCATTTTTAAATCTTAAATATAGACCGGTATGACAGCCCAGAATCGGGTACTAATGAACCACTTTTGAAGAATGAGGACACTGAGTAGGAGACCATGAGTAGCCAGGTCATCTAGTACAAATCCAGAAACTTGGTCATCCTGTGGTAGCCCTTACAGGGAACCAGACCGTGTGATTAAGATCTTCCTCAAACAATAAGTATAGTACACACATGTATTTCCTATTTATTTCTGAAAAAGTAGTTTTTACATCAGATTTGTGTTTGTATTCATCTAGAAGTAAGGAATAATCCAAACATCATAGGAAAATTATTATAAGTATATATTATACCTTTAAGAGATGTTAAACCAATATCAGTATATTGTTGGATAAAACTTACACTAAGGATGTGAAGAACATTTCCATAGAATTTTGTGTTTCAGCATTTTTGCTGAGCTGGATGTAGTAGGCAACTTACTACATACTTTATACAAGCAAACAAAACTGATTTGCTTCAGTCCACGGAACTGTGTGCTGTTAAAACTTGACTAAAAATTTTTTTTGGTTGTACTGTAGATTGAATCTGGGGCCTCACATATGTTAAGCAAGTGCTATATCCCCAGATCTAAATCTACTCACTCTTATGTGCATATTTTTGTGTGTGTATATGGTTTAAGTATATCTGTTTTTGTATGCTAAGTTGAAGAGTAAAATACTGTATCAAAAGCCGGGCGTGGTGGCGCATGCCTGTAATCCCAGCACTAGGGAGGCTGAGGCAGGAGGATTGTTGTGAGTTCGAGACCAGCCTGAGCTACAAAGTGAGCTTAAGGCCAGCCTGAACTGCACAGTGAGACCCTGTCTCAAAAAAAGACAAAAAAAAAAAAAAAAAAAAAAAAAAAAAAAAAAAAAAAAAAAAAAAA
>PVKA01003696.1:0-92904 GCA_004027165.1 Ctenomys sociabilis | reverse complement strand
AACATTTCCTTTGTATGTGTAAAATTTTAATTTTTACCAATATTCACCAAAAGGAATACCTTTTTTGGTGTGGCAGGGTACTATGCCAAATAGCTTGTGTTTTATTTGTGTAGTATTAACTTCTTTTTGTTTAATGTTTTCTACAGGAATTTGTCAATCTGTATTCTGACTACATTCTCAATAAATCAGTAGAAAAGCAATTCAAAGCTTTTCGCAGAGGTTTTCATATGGTGACCAATGAATCTCCCTTAAAATACTTATTTAGACCAGAAGAAATTGAATTGCTTATATGTGGAAGCCGGGTAAGAAAGTACATATCTGCAAAGAAAAAACATCATTGATTTATTGTTTGTGATTATGTAGTGTAGAAGATGTTAAGACATATTTTCTTGAATTTGCAGAATCTAGATTTCCAGGCACTAGAAGAAACTACAGAATATGACGGTGGCTATACCAGGGACTCTGTTGTGATTAGGTGAGGTGCTTAATTCTTAAAAGGAAGCTTTGGCTCTGCGGAGGAGTATATATGCTTTATGCTTCCAGTCTTTGTCTCTAGGTACTCCTGCCCAAATGAGCAGAACTCACAAACTTCATCTACGAAATTATCTGTACTGTATTATGTGTTTGTAATATAATCAATTTTTAGTCTCACGATTTCTTACATGAATGAAATGTTTGTCAGTCTGATGTTTCCTCCAACATTTGGGTTATAAAGTACCTAATCTATAATCAAGGTAACATGTGAAATGGTACCTTCTTTTATTTAATCATATGAAAATATGAGCAAATGCATTCATAACTAGTATTCCCATACCAGAGTGTGTGTGTTTGTGTTTGTATGTATGTTTGTATGTATGTATGTATGTGCTAGTACATATATACTGTTATTTCCAAATAATTATAGGCATTTCCAGTTCTGCTGCCCTCAGTCAGTCCTGCAGAATAGGCATCCCCTCCGCTTGCTGAGATGGCTGACAAGGACTGAGATGCCCTTTTTATACCCATTTTTTAATCTTTAATTATTTGGTACAGGGTCTCACTACACAGTTTAGACTCATAGTGATTCTCTTGTCTCAGCCTCCCCAGCCCTGGGATTATAGGTGTGTGCCACCATGCCCAGTTTTAGTGGCCAGCATGGTGTGCCTGAGAACCCAGGCCTGGTGTGGCATGCGGTACCTTGCGTTTGGCCAGCCTGGTGCTTAGGCCACGAGCTATTTTCCCAGTCCTCTTGGAAGATTCTTGCCCTAGAATTCAAGATAAATGTAACTTTGTCTAGCAGTAAATAGTGTTTTGAGTTATTTTATGTCATATTGTTATTATTTTTGTCCCTTTACTTTGTTCTTTATCTTGTACAGATACAGGAAGGTATTTAAATGCCCTTCTAGTACACTGTCTTTCTAACAGCAGTCATGAATGTATTTACTCTTAGCAATCATTGTCCAGTTAGTTTCAAGGATGATTCATAGTAGAGTTAACAGAGTGATAGGAAAGCCCCATTTGTCTTAAAGGGTATTGTAGTAATATGAATAATACAGGCAATAGGTGTGACTTGTAGCAGTTACTATGAATGAAGGTAGTGTCTTAATGCTTTTTTTTTTTTTTTTTTTTTTGTATTTAGTACAGGTTCTACAGGGTCTCACTACACAGATCAGACTCGTAGTGATCCTCCTATTTTCAGCCTCTCAAGCGCTGGTATTACAGGTGCGAACCACCACACCCAGTCTTAATCGCTGTCTCAGTGCGCCCCCGGGGGTGGGGCCAGCACTGCACACTTGGGGATCGAACCTTGGTCACTGTGTCTGCCTAAGCAGGCACTTTAATCTGATGGGCTATCTGGCTGGCCCTTGCTTTTTTGAGAATAGTTGAAAATATAGTATAATGTAATTAATGAAAAAATCCTTGAGGTTAAAGTCTTAATTTTATTTCAAGCTTTTATATCATAATTCCTGCTTGATATATTCCTAAAGATCATTTGGAAATGTTTAGTTAGAAGGATAAGCTATTACTAGGTGAAATTACAGTAGTATAATATCTTCTAGCCTACTCTCACTGTTAATGAGTTTTTAAAACTATTTCAGTTCTTCATTTTGTCAGATAAATATGAGGATATTAATAACTAGAGTCTATAACTAATATGATATCACAGACTTAAAATAGTACTTAGAATACCAGGGGAAAAAAGATAATACAATTAATTATCTTGGTATTTATTTCATATATTCAGAATTCATAAAAATAAAATATATTGGGGCCATGTGTTTATCAGGTGTTGGAAAAGTTCAATCTGATTTTATTGCTTACTTAACTGCTTCAAAGCATTTTTTCAGGTGTCTTGTTCTTTGCGTGTTTTGCAATTAAGGGAAGAATTGTTTGTAACTGATATTTGTGTTTTAAAGGCTTGATTCAGGTTCTAATTTTATTTATTTCCTCTCTTTTCATTTCTGGGACAAAGTAGCTGATACCCAAAGTTAAAGAAGAAAAAGGTATTTTAGCTTACAGTTTATAGAGGTTCCAGTCCATAATCAGCTGGCTCCAAGGCAGAGTGGTGTAAGAGGGTATTTCAGAGAAGAAACAGTCCATGGCAGGCAGAAAGTAGCAAAGCAAGTATGGTACAAAACAAATGGATAAGCCATAGCCCCGCAATTCCCATGTGTCTCTTAGCAACATTTTTTTAATCCTTTATGTCTTATCCGGGCTACTTAGGGGAGATGCTCCTCATACACTCTTAATCCTAGAGCTCTCCATCCTAGCATCATTCCATGAGTCAATCCCAGTGTCACATGATCTAGATCCAGCCACCTCTGAAAAGGCCCCCCTTGTCTGCATAAGGCTTTGGGGAAACATCTAGAGAGAAGCTGTAACACTTTTCAGCTAGTTCATGCCTCGTTTTGTACTTTCTTCTACAAGTTGAATTGCTGTCTCTTCAGTCATTTTATTATGGGTGTTGATTTTCTGGATCAAGTAATTAAGGTTTATATTGTTGAGGTATTCTAATTCTTTATTCTTTCATCATTGTAACATTTTGAAGTATTACCTGAAACGTGGATCAGCTCTTTTATTACTCAAAACTACAGGCTGACAAATATGCTCTGTATACTTAGCACATGTATGTGTGTATGTATATATATATATATATATATATATATATACACCAGATAGAATTGGTGCAAGTTGTCCTCTGTTCTCCATGTTATCAGTATTTTATTGGTGATAATGGTGGTATGGATCATGTGATGTAAAGATTTGAGTAGTGAAATACATATAACTTACCAGGACAATTTGGAGTTCTGGAAATGTATGACATGCCTCAGTTGAGACACAGACTATGTCCATTATATCAGAATTCCCATGTGTCCCCTTCCAGTCATCTCCTGCAGGTGACCATGGTTTTGACTACTGTCACAGATTAGTTGTCTGTTTTTGATTTTCATACAAATGGAATCATGCCATACTGTTTCTGTGTTTATATTCTTTAGCCCAAGAGAATATTTTCTAGATTCATCCATGTTATTACATGAATTTATATTGCTTATTGTTTTCATGGTACGTTGAACATGCTAGGCATGGTGGTGCATTCCTGTAATCCTAGCATGTGGTTGGTTGAGGCCAGAGGATTGTCATAAGTTTGAGGCCAGACTACTGTACGTAGCAAGACCCTTTCTCAAAAATCCAGAAAGAAAAAGAAAATTGCATTAGATGAATACACAAAATGACTCATTGTGAAAATGTTGATTGAGGCAAACATATAGATGATGCAATTTTTGAGTCATGTGGTAGGTACATATTTATAATGGACTATAAGTATGATTTTCCAAAATGGCCATACTATTTTACATTCCACCCAGCAATGTTAGAGTTCAAGTTTTTCTAGATTTTCTTGAGTTTGGGGACTGGTATTCCCCAAATGATTTGTAATGGTACTCTGCAATCATTTTGGTGCGTATGAAACCATTTCTCACTGTGATTTTAATTTTAATTTTGTTTGTAAAGTGCCTTCCTCAGTTTTAATTGAGCTTTTGTCATTCCATTGTTTGTAAACATTTTTACTTAAAATATCTTTTAGATAAAGTCCCATTTCAGATATGTGTTTTATGAATATGTTTTCCCAGTTTTATAGCCTTTCATTGAATATCCTTTGGACTTTCATTGAAAAATCAGTTTGTGTGTGAGTCTGACCTCTAGCCTTCTGCCTGCTCTGCTGGTCTGTTTGACCTTTTGCCGGAATCACACTGAGGACGTTTGCAGAGTCAGGCCTTTCACACCAGATGCTGGGGTCCTCCTACATTCCCTTATACTAGGTCACTTTGGGTATTTAATTTTCATGTAATTTTTGTGATCACTGTCCTATCTCTTTCAGTTGTTTTGGCCCTCATTAGTTTGTCAACAGTGTTTTACAACTTTTATCTTATGTACTGCTGAAGCAAGCACAGTTTTGCAGCTTTTATTTGTTGAAATCATTTTGGTCAGTAATGCACTTGAGTACTTCATATTTCTGACAATAGTATATGTGATCTTTATTGATTTCATTTTCTGTTTGCTTTTTGCTAATATTTGGAAATAAAATGGATTTTTCTCTATTGATCTGTTGTCTCTTAGTGTCCTAAATTCATTGTATTTTTGTTTATTTTTAGTAAGTATTTTAAAAATGCATTCTCTATAGAGTTTCCTACTTTTCTTTCTTTCTTTTCTGGAACCGGGGATTGAACTCAGGCCCTTGTGCTTACAAGGCAAGTGCTTATTCTACTGAGCTATCTACCTAGCCTCTGAGTTTTCTACTTAAACAGCCATCTGGTCTCTAGAACGTAAATCAGGACACATGTCTTTCCTTCCAGTTTTTGTCTTTTATTGTCCTTTTCTCTACTGCATTGCTTGGTTAAAAATTTGAGGAAACTTACTGAGAAAGAATGCAGTTGTGGGCTTGCTTCCAGGCCACTGCAGTAAAGCAAATGTCATATTATGAGAATAAAATGTGTTGTTTGGTCAATAAGATATATATTTGGAAGTTACTTTTACTTTGTATTGTACTTGATTAGCTGTGTGATAGCATAGTTCTTAAAAGTACCTTATTATTGTCACTAAAAATAGATCAGTGCTAAAAAAAAAAAAAAAAATATCCAATCATCCGAGCTTTCCTAAAGTCCTAACCTTTTAGTTGGTAGAAAATTTTGTCTCTGTCAGTGATTGCTGACTGATCAGAGTGGTTATTGGCCAAAGGATACTGTGGCTCTGACAGTTTCTTAAAATACGACAGTGCCACCATTGGCCTCATTAGTTTTCTTTCATAAAGCGTTTCTTTTGTTTGAAAATAGGACAGTGGCACCATTGGCCTCATTAGCTTTCTTTCACAAAGTGTTTCTTTTGTTTGATACTGTTTCACCTCCAGTAAGTCTGTCCTCTGAAATATGTTTAAGTAATATTCTAAATCCTTTGCTGTCATGTCAGTAGTGTTCATAGCATCTTCACCAGGACTAGAGTCTGTCACAAGAAAGTACTTTTGTTTGCTTAGCCATAAGAAACTGTCTTAAAAAGCTGTTAAACTTCTGTCAAGAGTTTGCAATGGTTAAATTACATCTTTAGTTTCTTATACAATTACATTTATCTCTCCAGTTTTCAGTACATCTATAGGGTTTTTCTACAGGGTTTTTCTTCTATTAAATTCTTTATTTTTATTTTATTTTTTTTTTAATACAGGGTCTTGCTCTGCATTTTGGACTAGTAGTGATCCTCCTATCTCAGTCTCTCTATTGGTGGGACTACAGCTGTGCACTACTACGCCCGGTATCAGGGCTGGCCAGGAGCTGGCATGGCATGTGGTATTGGGGATCAAACTTAGGACCATTTGATTGCTAGGCAGGCACTTACGCATCCAAGCTATCTCCCTAGCCCAAATTCTTGAAGTTACTCTAATGGGTTTGGAATCCTCTTCTATACTTTGTTAAAGTTGATAGTTTGGTCTCTCCCTGTGACTTGTAGATGCCTAATAACACTTGAAAGAACTAGGGCCAGCCAAATAGCTCAGTGGATTAAAGCACCCGCAAGCAGGCACAGGGGCTAGGAGGTTCGATTCTGGGACTGCCATGCGGGCCTCACCCCTGGGACAGGATGAGACAGCAATTGAAACTGGGCGTGGTGGTGTGTGCCTGTAATCCCAGCTCTTTTGAGGCTGTAAACAGGCAGATCACTATGCATCCGATCTAGTAGTGAGATCCTGAGCACCCTGTAGACCCTTCCCTAAATTTACAAAAAAACGAAAAGAAAATACTTTGCAGGCTGCAGAATGTGTCGTATTAGCAGGCATGAAAACAACATTAATTTTACCTGAGTGACCAGGTAAATTATCAGTTAGCATTTATCTTTTGGGTCCTGTATTTCAACAATGGGCTTAAAATATTCCATTTACCATGTTGACAGTAGATGTGTAGTTGTCCAGGCTTTGTTCCATTTATAAAGCATGGGCAGAGTAGGTGCAATGTAATTCTTAAGGGCCCTAGAACTTTCGAAATTATAAGTGAGTATTGATTTCAACTTAGTCATCAGCTGTATTAGTCTCTAGCGAGTCAGCCTGTCCTTTGAAGCTGGATACTGTCTTCACTTTTGCTGGGAAAGGCCTATTATAGCATCTTCTTGCATTCTGAGGCTATTTTGTCTCAATTGAAAATCTGTTGTATAATGTATTCTTTTTTAGCTAAGTCTTCTAGATAATTTACAGTTTATACATTAGCATTTGCTATTTCATCTTCCATTTCAAATTATGGAGATAGCTTCTTTCTGTGAAGTACATGAAGTAGCTTCTGCTATCTTCTGACATTTTTCCTCTACAGTTCTACCTCTATTTAACTCCTGACAGAGAGATAAGAGGAAGAGAGTTAAGGCCTTGCTTTGAGTGGACTTTGGCTTAAGAAGATACAACTGGTTGCTTCTTCTTCCAGACCACTTCAGCTCCTCCATGTCAGCACTAAGACTTTGAGCTTTGTTACCATTTGTGCGTTCACTGGAGTGGCATTTAATTTAAGAACTTCCTTTATAATAACAGCTTGACTAAGTGGACAAGAAGTTTAGCCTTTAGCTTATCGTGGCTTTCAACATTGTCTTCAGTATGTTTAATTATTTCTAGTTTTTTATTTAAAGTGAGAGGTATGAGACTCTTCTTTCATTTGAAGATGGAACGGCCATTGTGGGGTTTTTAATTGAGCTAATTTCAACAATGTGTGTCTGGAAATAGACTGACCTCCAAAAGGAGGAAGAGACTTGGTTGTAGGCTCATCTTATGCTGGCACTACTTATGGAGCCCTCAAACAATTGCAGTAGTGATATTGAGGGTCACGGGTCACAAATCACCATAATAGACTTAATAGTAATTTTTAAAATCCAAGAATATTCTGATAACTATCAAAGTTCTACAGAGACACAAAGTGAGCATATGATACTGGAAAAATGATACTGAAACGTCCTATGCAGGGTTGCTGCAAACCCTCAGTTTGTTAAAACAAAACAAAAAAAGTATTTCTTTTTGAAGCTCAATAAATAGTCACAATTGTGAAGTAAGCTGCATTTAAAGCTTCATTTCTATGGGTTTCTAACTAGGGTTTCATTTCTTTTTTTTTATTTCATTTTATTGAAGTACAGATACCATTGAGTTTCAAGACAAATTAATAGGACAGATTCAATAAATTAATACATTGAAAACTTTTCATAATGTTTTGGTATTGTACAAGGTGCATACATGATATAATACTTACAAACATTATTATAGCAGATGTCTCTAATCAGTGAGTTAAGAGAGTGTAGCTGTTTGTGTATCTTATCTTTTATACCTGAATTACATCAGAGATTCAATAATTAATACTTTCTACCTTGTTATTTTCCTAGTGGTTGTCCATAGTACTAGAAGCCAACATAATATCTTATCCAACCACTATTAATGCAAATCTTGCTTCTCATAGAATTATGCAGAAGCATGGCATATTTATCCTAACTGTATTGTTTATACACACACATCATGATTCTTCTTTTGTACCCCCCCCCTTCTTTTTTGTCTAGACCTGTCAAAGATGGGCACTCCATCGGTGACACAATCCAACACAGTGCAGCATTCCACATTAATAGTGAGTTATCTGAAGAAGTTGTTCACTATAGCCATTTACAGCTCAACTTATTATTATGGCCCCATGTTTTATACCTCGTTTTTATACTTTTCTGATGGATGGTTAAGACTGATAGATCAAGACCTATATATCAAAAAATGTAGCTTTGTTTCTGATGAGGTCAGTGAAGTCTTCTAAGGGTTCATCTTGTAATCCTGTACCTTACTCTATAGATCCTTTGTCTGTGTCATCTATGTGGATGAGTCACGGCCAGTGCTTGACCAGTTTGCTCTCTGTGAGAGCCTGAGAGAAAGTTTTCTATCCATGTGACTCTGTCCAGGCATACTATAGATCATCATTCTCTTTCCTCTGTGGCTCCATAATCTCCTTGATCAGAAAATTTGGGGCACAATTGAGTCTAATGATGTTACAGTACAGGTTCTCCTATGTCCTTCGCTGACCTTGAACAGCTAGGGCCAAATGTTGGCTGGCCTTGTGGCTCTTCTATTTCTCCAGTTTTGATCTGTGAACTTAGGTTGTTAACCATCCAGAAGAAAAGCTGATTAGTACCCTGCAGCATATGCTGTTATCTTTGCCCTAGCTATCTGACTCAGTTGTCTTTAGTTGTTGTACATTTCTATATGTATTTCTTCTTTTGTCTTCTTATACTAAGGGAGACTATACAATATTTGCATATATGTGTCTGGTTTATTTCACTTATGAGTAAATGTTCAAGTGGCATCCACTTCAGTATAAATGCTTCTAGTTCTATCATTCTTTATAGCTGAGTAATACTCCATTATATAGAAATACATCTTTTTCAACCATTCCTCATGTGATGGAGATCTTGGTTGTTTTCAAGGTTTTGGTATCACAAATTGTGCTGCTATAAATATAGGTACACATACATCTCTATGATACAATTTATCCAGATCCTTTTGTTCCTTAGCTTCTGGGTTTGCACATTTTGCCAACACAAAAACGCCATTATTTCTTGAAAGACTCTTAGCCCTACTCACTCTGCACCTTTCTGTGTCTTTAATATTGTGAATGTTGACTCATTTGTTACTGTTCTACTTGTTCCTTAAGTTTGGTTCATTTTTCAGTCTCTTTTGTTCAGATTTCTGTCTTCTGTCATCTTCACTCCACTCTTGAACCCATCCAATGACTATTTTTCTCTTACTGTATTTTTCAGATTTATAATTACCATTTGGCTTTTTATTGTAACTTGTTTCTTTGCTGTACTTGTATTGTTTTCATTTCTTAAAAATAGAACTTGTAATAGCTTGTCGAATCATTTCTGTGATGACTGTGTTAAAAGCTTTCTCTGATAATTCTAAAACCTTTCTCATCTGTCGGTGTAGCTGATTGTCTTTCCTTCCTGTGATTTTTCTGTTCTTAATGTGATGGATGAATTTTGCATTATATCCTGAACAATTTGGCAGTTGTAGGAAGAGATTCTTAGTCCTTTTTCATTTTTTGCTTTAGCAGGCCATTATCCCACTTAGGATGTGTGCAAGTCTTGGTGTATGTTTTGGATTGTGGTTCCAGTGACAGTTCAATGTTCACAAGTTTTTGGTGCCTTTGCATGATACCTACTGGTGCTGGTTGGAGGGCTTCTCAGGCCAAGCTGCATGTAGTGTCTGCATGGAGGGTGCCCCTTGCTGGTGTCTGGGCCATGTGCCTGTATGCGTGTCTCTAGGCTAGGAGGGACTGGGCCTCTGGACAGAAGTGTACTTCCTGGGTCAGAGCCAAGCGTAGCAGGGTTATTTCTGTTGGTGCCTGGCAGCACTCTGTCTCTGGGTTAGGAAGGATTATGTCAGTTAAGGGTTTGTTGCTGTCTGACTCCTAAGATTTTTCTTTTTCATTTATGTTTCTAGAGAATTTTTCCTTCTCTCATATTTTTCCTAGTTCAGTTTGTTTATATTTGACATGCATTTTTCATTTGTTTCTAATTACTCCATGATTATGTCACATCTTCTGAATTATTTCTTCAATTACCCTTTTCTTTTTAAAGATTTTGCTTTTTAAAAAAAAAAGCATACAAAATAGTATTAAAAAAAATTATAAGTGATACAGAATTTCACTGAAAAATAATGAATTTTACAGTATTTGTTGTATAGTGTTGTTTTCAAATTAGTTAGATTACCAGATATATGCATGCAAAAATTAGAAAAAAAAAACAAGTTATAAGAAATTAAGAGAAAAAGGAAACAAAATGACAAAAGACAAAAAGAACCCAAAAACCAAACCCTTTAAGTATTATACTCCTTTTCCGCAGACCAACACAAATCTATAAGCCATCCTGCTTATATACATAGATATATCTTTCCCCCACTCTCTCTCTCCAGTTATCCTTTTCTAAAATTTTTTTCTCATTTAGTTTTCTTTTGTAGCCTCTTTTATATTTAGCACAATTTGAAATTTGTTTACAGTTTCTGTCTGTTTAATTGGTGGGTGGTGTGTGCATATGCTTGCTTTCCTTCTCTGTAGGGATGTTGTCCTCAGGAGCATAGCAGGAAGGCCTGTTGTTCCACTGTGATCCTTTTTTTCTGTTGTTCATTTTCTTCACATTTGTAATGACTCGGGGGTAGGTTTTCTTTGGGAAATCTTTTATGTTTAATTTTGTAAGATGATAAATAATAGCTTTATGCATTTCAGTATTACTATACCTCCTTTAACTCACTTATATATATCTGAAGTGTCCTTCATCTTTCTTATCCTTGATCTGGTTCATTTGCAAATAATTCCCAGCAGATTCTTCTCAGTGAAGTGTATGTTTTGGGAGAGGGTTTTAGTGCTTCAAGAGTTTTAAGGCCTCAGAACTTAACTGCATCAGTCATCTATAAATTGCAGCATATGGACCTCTCTCATTGAGCTGTTGTTCTCAAATGTGGTCTTGTTTTCTGATCAGGTGGCAGAGATTCTCTTTTTAGTTACGTCTCTTTGTTTCCCCCCAAGAATGCTGTAAACATACTTTGTTCGTTAGTTTTCTTGTGGGTCTTTAGTTTTCCCATCCAAATTGCTCTTTCAATGGGGGAGACTTAAGAATCAAAAAAGCAAATTCAAAACAACTGTGTCATTGTCCCTGTCTTCCTAGATTCCCTCTCTGCCTTTCTCTGTCTGTCCTCCATCTATACCATTGGGGCATGTTTATTTCCATCAATGGGTATAGTTTCCTCTCATAGTCCTTTGGTCACCTCATATATCAGAGTTTTTGCATCCATTTTCAGGTTTGTGTTTTGTGGTGTAGATGTTGTGCAAACGAGGCAAGTGCTGTTTGCCCAGCTATACCCTCGGGTTTTAGTGTCTTTGCACATTCTCCTGCTTCCTGTTTTATTCATCTGTATGTTTTGCATTTCTGTTTAATAGTGTCTGTTTCTATCTGCTGTTGAATCTTTTTTGTTGAAATGTGGTTTTACAAGCTTTATATTACAGTATGTTTGTATTTTGTCTTTTTATGTGTATGTACCTTACTCTGACAAAAAGTTTTGTTTCACTTGTAGAATATTTTTCATATCTGTATTTGGACTTTAGATCTTATTTTGCTCCCTTGTATAGGAATATTATCTTTTATTTTTCTATTTTTTTAAATGTATTTTTTAGTATAGGGACTATAGGGTCTCACTACACAGATTGGATTCAGTAGTGATCCTCCTGTTTTCTGCCTCCCAAACACTGGGATTACAGGCATGTGCCACCACACCTAGTCTTAATTGTTATCTCAGTGCACCCTGGGGGTGGGGCCTGGGCTGGCATTGCACACAGGGATTGAACAGCCCCCCATCCCTGTGTCTGCTTTAGTCCACTTTGCTATTTGATTAATGCTTTTGTGCGTGTGTGGTTTTTATTTATTTATTTCTTAATTTTTTGGCACTACTGGGGATTGAACTCAAGCCCTTGTGCTTGCCAGGGAAGTGCTTACTTCACTGAGCCATCTCCCTGTCTCTGTGCTTTTTTCTTTTTTTCTTTTTTCTTCCTTGTTTGGACTGCTTACTATTAGATCTCAAGGAGGAACATGTAAAAGTTTGAGGTGCTCTTAGTGGTCCCTTTGATAAAGGGACTCATCTGTTGCTAAATGAGAGGTAGAGGTAGTTTCTTTGATATGTGGTTCTGTTTTATGTGGACCAACCCATGTCTTCTTACTTGTTAATTTTTTCTATATAATTAAAGCCTCCTTTCAACAACCACGTTTCACCCTTTCTGGTCAGAAGGTCCTTTCAAGGAGCACCACTGTCCCTTCTCAGCCATCTGTGTCAGTACTATGCCTGCTCAGGTGATCACTCATCTGTGTCACTCTGACCGCTGTGGCTGCTTACTTGCCCACTTCCATGACACTGGAGTATATTGCTTTACTCTGTCTTTGTCTCTCCTTATGTCTTTTAATCTCTGTGTTTTGTTTTAATGTGGGTAGATTTTTAAAGATGTGAATACAAGTTCAGGAAGCCACTACTTTAGAAACCTGAGAGCTTCTTTTCTTTTCCCTTTAGATTTTTAAATAGATGTATTCTTGTTTAATTCAAGAGTAACAAAGTACAGAAGATGAGAATAATTCTGTTGAGTAACTTTTCATCATGTCAAATTAATAGTGATCCTTTTTTTTTTTTTTAGATGTTGGTTTTTAAAATGCAGTTAAAAAGTTTCCTTATAATACAGCAGAATTGGTCACTGTGACTCGTGCTTATCTGCCACTTCTTGTAGGGTCTCCCTTCCTTCCCGGATAGGCCCTGACTCTTTCTCCTCACCTACATGGTTCATTGGGCTACAGAGCACTCCTGTGGGATGGGTAGGATTTCTGGCCACCAGAGGCCAGAAAGCTGGGAGTGGTCATTAGTGCCACACCAGAATCATTTGCTCTTGCCAGCACCACAAAGGGAAGGCATGAACGGGGGCTGATTACTTCCTTACTGAGAGATGCTTCTGAATGCTATATCCAGTGTTTCTTCCCTTTCTTTTTCCATTTTTTTTTCGTTTGAAGATACATTTTATTTCAGGATATTAAAGCCAATTTGCGTATTTACTTGCTATTTCAATGAAAAATTCCTTAATAAGCAAATTGCACTCCTGATGTTGCTATGCAGTGTTTCTTGCAGCCCTGTTTCCTCCAGGTGAACAGTAGGTTTGCATGGACTGAGAACTGGGGAGGAGACTGGTGGCAAGGAAGGGAAGGAGCCAGATACTGGAGAAAGCCAAAGTCTGATAAGGTTTCCAACTTGAAGTCTAGAAACAGTTTGATTTTATCAATGTCAGCATAGTGGTCCTCAAGCAATAAAAAATGCCAACATATGGGTAAGAAGAGTAGTATGCTAGAAATTGAAAGACTGAGATTGTAATTAACTGGTTTCAGAAGGGACATGGTCTGCCAAGATTCTGGAAAGAATTTTTCAGAAGAGTGTTAAATTGCATTCTGTGCCCAGCTGCACACACCTTTAAGTGCATTTTTAGCTGTGAGTTTATATATTGGTTTTATACATACCTGACAAGCATGCCAAAATTGTTCATTAAAGCTCAGAATATCATTGTGTCATGTTATTCCAAGGTTGCATTTTGTTGTTTTTAGAAATGAGATTAACATGTGTCATTATAACATGACATTTACTGTAGAGGTTTTGGGAATACTGGGGCTTAATTCATTTTCCTGAAATAACTGCATATGATATATTATCAGAATATTTTTTCCCCTCATACACAGTACATGCTACTTGAGAGAAGAGTCCTAATTTATGTAAAAATTATATACTTTGGTATTAGTGATGTTAAGTATGTGGTTGTTTGGTTGTGTTTTTATTTTGTGTATTTCCTCTTCTGTTCTTAATCTCTGTACCCAAAAATTTAAGTAAGGGATAAATAAATATAGAGAATAAGGAGTTAATTTCATTTACAGTATTCTTTTAGGTGTTTCTCAATTGGTAGGATTTTGCTTTTTGTTTCTGACTGCAGATTATTTTATAATGTAGTTTAATCATTTCCTGTTGTTAGACAGGACTTACCTGTTCTGTCATTAATTATGTAGTGGTAAATACAAGCTTTATATATTTAAAAATATTTCCTTGTTTTAGACTGTGTTACTGAATCACCTGGAATGAATCTTAGAGTTTGTATCACTGTCCTCTAATACTGTTTTAATGTACATCGCAAACTTACATATGCTAGTTTATAATGAAACTAAAGTCTGTACTATGTCTTTTCTCACTAGGGAGTTCTGGGAAATTGTTCATTCTTTTACTGATGATCAGAAAAGACTCTTCTTGCAGTTTACAACGGGCACAGACAGAGCACCTGTGGGAGGACTAGGAAAATTAAAGATGATTATAGCCAAAAATGGCCCAGACACTGAAAGGTAATTGTTTGTGACTACATTATCTACTAAAACCTTGCATTCCACATTACCCATATGTGAACTGTCCTTGTAGTTTGTAAACTGTTCTTTGATTTTTATACAGAAATTTCTAAATCATGCAAAGTATTAGTTGAGAGGATATTTTGTTGGTATTCTTTAAGGAAACTTCTAAGAAAACTGGCCTAGTTAAAAGTTATTTTGAGGCTTGTTTTACAGTTTTTCAGGTGGCATAATTTGTACTGTTTTGGTTTACAATTTCTTAATTGAAAGCCATGTGATAAAAAAACTGTTGAGTGGATAAGTTGAAGTTTAGGAGATTGTTCAGCATTAGATTATGGTGAACTCTTCAGTTATGTAATTTTGGTATTTAGTTAAATCCCCTGCCCATTGAATGACTTAGTATTGGGCGTTAAGTACCTTATAAGAACCATATTTAGTGGGCAGAATTTCTGCATCAGTATTCTGCATTATTGGACATATCATGATGGAAAGGTAAATTGATTTATATTTGTTATCAAATTATTTTATAGCCCTATTATCAGCAGTATTTCTGATAAACATTAAAGAGCAGACTTTGAAATCTCTAAAATAAGGTTTGAATATTTCTTCCACCTTAGAGTATGTTAATTCTCAGTGTCTTCAACTCTAATGTGGGTTGAGTGATACCTACTCTGTCCAGCTGTTGTGAAAAGATTTAGCTAAATGAACTGCAAGGGTTATGTACCCGAAACCACACATGGTGTGTAGTTTTCACTCACCACACCTGTCGTCCTCATAGTGATAATTTACAGAATGCAAATTTGTTTCTTGGTAGTTGCACAGTAGAACGATTATCTTTACGATTTGCTTTAATGTTTAGTCTTCATTGCAAGCCATCTCAACTTTAAATACCACCTAAAAGTAGGAGCATTTAATACTAAGCATATTTCCCATGACTTATTATTTTCCTGTTTTTCCCCTTTCTCTCTATTTAGGTTACCTACATCTCATACTTGCTTTAATGTCCTTTTACTTCCGGAATATTCAAGCAAAGAAAAACTTAAAGAGAGATTGTTGAAGGCCATCACGTATGCCAAAGGATTTGGCATGCTCTAAAAAAACAAACAAAAAAAAAAATGAAGAAAAACCGAAAAAATTTAAAATTTAATAAGTATAATAAGAGGGATAAATTTTGTGGTGGTAGTGTCCCAGTACAAAAAGGCTGTAAGATAGAGAACCACAGTAGTCACCTGTGTCTGTGCCTCCCTTCTTCATTGGGGACATGTGGGCTGGAACAGCAGATTTCAGCTACATATATGAACAAATCCTTTATTATTATTATAATTATTTTTTTGCGTGAAAGTGTTACATATTCTTTCACTTGTATGTACAGAGAGGTTTTTCTGAATATTTATTTTAAGGGTTAAATCACTTGCTTGTGTTTATTACTGCTTGAGGTTGAGCCTTTTTGAGTATTTAAAATATATATACCAACGAAACTACTCTCCCAAGGACAACATTGCCACCATTTGTAGACCATGTAACCTTCAAGTATGTGCTATTTTTTTTAAATCCCTGTATCTAACTCAAATCAGGAACCTTTTCTTTCTTTTTTTCTTTTTCTTTTTTATAAATGGTTTGCTTTTTAAACTTGAAGTCTTGAAAACAGTGCGATGCAAGTACTGCTGTTCTAGTCCCCAAAGAGTTTTCTGTGCAAAATCTTGCAAATCAATAAAGATGGAAGGGAGAACTTGAAATGTTTTTAACTACAGCTCTCAGAACTTTACTTTAGTAACAGCACAACAAATTAAAAACAACTCATGCCACAGTATGTCGTTTTCATGTGTCCTACAATGAATGGTTTCAGTAGTGTGTGAAAGGACAGGGATTTGTTATTGTTCTTGTTGTTGTTCTTGTTGTTGTTTTAAGTTTACTGGGGAAAGTGCATTTGGCCAAATGTTATGGTAGCCAAGCCTATTGCAACAGTTAGGAAGCTTGTTGTTTATTATAAAGAGCATGTGAAAGTGCACTTAAAATAAACTTTTTATTAATTACTTTACCTAGATTTTAAATAGACAATCCAAAGGTCTCCCCTTTGTGTTGCTGTCACCCTGTACATCAGCTCTTTCTCACGGCACATGATCAGTGTTGCAGCAAGGATGGCTACTGTGCCTTGTGTCACTTAGTAGACAGTAAGCAAACCTGGAAGTGAATGGAGCTATGGCTCTTAAGAATGACATTGTATGTCCCCAAAGATGAAATTTGGTTACAAAAAAAATGTTAATGATCACTTACATGTACCACAGAAAAGTACAAATAGGTTAAAAATTATTGGATATTTAAAGTAGTATTTTCTCATTTGCTGGTCTTCATTGTCTGTGATGTTAATTTCTTTTGATGCATTATAAAAATAAATGGATTATGTATTTTTAACTAAGTAAAGACATACATCTTTTTACTACAAGCTACAGTTTAGTATACTGAGCTTGTTCCTCAGTTTTAACTGATTCAAATCAATCTAGTGGTTTGTTTCAAATTGGCAGGAAAAATACACCTTTCAAATCATTGGAAGGGGGAAAGGATGTCTTTCAGGATTATCTTTATTCTTTTAATAGTTAAGACAGTACTGTTTTGTAGTGTAATACTGAATAAAATAGTGGCATTTTCCACCGTGATTTAAAGGAAAAAAAAACAGTGCTTTTCATATTGTGATAAGGTAACATGGGTTTTTCCTGGGCCAGCCTTTGCAATATTGTTTTGTACACTACCTTGATGCAAAGGGTCCTCCTTTGACTGTCATCATCGTGAAGGGTCTCTCACCCACTGTGCTGCTTATGCATTAAGAAAGTGAGACAAGACTAAATGCTCTGGGGACATTTGATGTAATAAATTCATAAAAATTTGTGCTCTTCACTTCTCAAGTGTTATTGTCACTACATATTGAAGTTCTGTAAATGTATGTGTGTTAAGTTTTTAAATGATAATTGAGAACAAGTTTATCAGATACAAAATTGACATCAAATAGTTAAGAAAAAACAAACCTATTAAAAATTTTTAAGAGAAAATCTTTGGTTATACAGATTAGCTGCTCTTGCTTGCTTAGTTATTAATTAGCTATTCTGGGCACATTATCACTTCTGTTAGCACTGCCTTTTTTTCACTGTTTACTGCAGAATCATGGCAAGCAGCAGTATCTTGAGAAGAGGAAACCAAATTTTAACTAGTACCTACTCTAATCCAAATGTAAGGTTATAAAATACTTTTTGGCTAGATAGTCTTTCACATAATTCCATATTCTTTAGTTCAGAATTTCTGGAAAGTTCTCTAGGGGAAAAATTAATCATAATTTAATTCGATTTCTAGATAAAAATGTGAGCTCTCCTTTACCTTGTAGTATTGTAAAAACAGTTCAAACAAAATTAGCTGTCAGTGGGACTTTACTGGAGCCTTGTAGCTCTAGCAAGTGAGTTGTTTTAATATTGTATCCTACTTTCCTGGACTGTGGTTAATTGTGCCATCATGTTAGTTAGTTACTCATTATCTCTCCTTGTTCCTTAAAAACTGTGATGACATTTTAAGTCCCTTTTAAAGGATTTTTCTCAAGCCATGCAAGCTCTCAGAGGAAGAAGCCCTCACAGTGGTATTCTCTCTGATCTTAATCCTTATCTGGTTATCTTACTATTTCATCCTGGCCTCCCATTAGAACAAGGATTATCTTCCCCCTTCTCATTCTTTCTTGTCTTGGCAAAGACGCAAAGACTCCATTTTGACTCTCATCTTAACTCCTTTACCCACAGTATTAGCTGATGAAGAATTGCCTTGTCTGGGGAAGAGTGTTTTTAGCGGCCCAAGCCCTCTCTTCCCTTCTGTCCTAGTCAGTGGTTGACACTATTAACTGTTACTGTGAGACCGTGATGCAGGAATGGTCTGACTTCACTGTGCACTGCTCTTGGATGCTCGGGCAGCTGACTACCTGCCGGGATCTGGAGCTTTCTTCTTCAACCCATTATTACTTCAGAACTGGGCCTCCGCTTTTCTGTTTTGTTCTGCCCCATTTGTCCAGGTCATCTTGAGTGGATACTCCTCCACTGTAGATGTTCTCTGAACCTACCCATTTCTCCCTGTTAACCTCAGTTACTTGAAGACTCTTCCCCATTCTGTATCTTCTGCTCAGATCTCTCTCTGTACAATATCTTTCCAGTAACAGTGTCAATATGCCTAAAAATTAATTTTTTATGTTTGCCTCTCTTCCATTCCTCATTATTTTCCAGAAACTGTCACCTTCACCTGTCACTGAAATCTCACATTTCTTGATACAAATTGACAGTTCTTTTCTCTCATATTTCTTCCATTGTGTGCTTGGAGCGGCTTCCCAGTATACCTCCCTAACTCTGACCACCTATTTCATTCTGCTGGAAGATAGTTTTGTTAATTTTAATACACTCTGTATAAAAACTTGTTCTTTTCCAAGTAAAACTCCAGGTCTAGCACTCAAGACCCTGTACATATGGGAACTCCATCTGCCTGCCCATTGTTACTGTTGGTTTTAGGTATCTCTCGCCGCTTGCCTACATCTTCACTTGCTGTACTTCTTTACCTACCATTTCTCTGGTGCCCTTTAAGAATAGATTTTGAAAGCACCTTGCCTGTAAAGACCCATGAGGACCCTTGAGCCCCAGAGGGTCTGTGTGTCAGCTCAGCCGTCATGGCACAGCATGCAGGGGCACTGCTCTTATTTGAAGTGGGATTTCTACAGATTGTCTTGGGGTGCTCTTGATAAGAATTTTTACACAGTTGATTTTGGAGTGTCTCTTTTTATTTTATTTATTTCTGTATTGAGGGAAGGGTCTCACTACTAGATTGGACTCGTAGTGATCCGCCTGTTTACAGCCTCACAAATGCTGGGATTGTAGGCACAGGACACCATACCCAGTCTCAGTTGCCATCTCAGGGAGCCCTGGGGGCAGGGTCAGCACGGCAGATGCAGGGATCAAACCCTGGGCCCCTGCTCCTGCTTGCAGGTGCTTTAATCTGCTGAGCTATTTGGCCAGCCTTCTCTTTATTTTTTAAATAACCATTGCCAGAAGTAAAAACAGCTGCATGGTGGATATGTTGTTTCTTACTTTAGCAGAGTTTTAGTGCCATCTTTTTACTAGCTTGATGCTATTGGCAATTAAACAGAATGTTTAATGAAACATTTTCCCCCATTAAATGTTCCCCCCTCTTTGTTTCTTGCCCCCAAAATTTACATTTAAATATTTGAATTTTAGTGGTTAAGTATTTTCTCCCCGATAGATCCCTTGTGATCACTCATTGCCTCATCTCAGCCCATATAAGAGGGATGAAAGGGATGCTGACTTCCCACCCTGACCTCCTGCTCTGCTCAGGTAACTAGTAGCTCTCTGTGGCCACACTCTTTCCCTTTGTCCTGAGGGGCAGGGGAGCTGGAATCTTAAAATATTTTCCCTCACATTGATCAAGGAGCAGTGCTCAGTACAACACTACTATATACTTGAGACGCTCACCATAGTGAGTGCCTGTTTTCTATGAGTCATTTAACTGCTTTGTTTGTTTTATAAGTTTATTTCCTTCAGGTGTCAAAGGGAAATCAGCCTCCAGAGCAGATCCAGTCCTATTTGTGATCTCTCATCCTTACAGAGTAGGTTCTTGTGGCTCAAGTGGTGTCTTGCCCAAAATCGTGCAGCCTTGCCCATCTAAGATCTATCTTCGCATTGCCAAAAATAAGTAATATTGTCAAGATTCTTAGGCTCAAGTGAATAGGACCTGGATTAATACACTGTTTAGCTTCCAGTCCCCCCAAAATTGTCGAAAATGGAATGGGCTATATCTGAGAAACAGTACACAGTGGTTGAGGGTGCAGCCTTCCATCAGACCTGGCCCTGCCATTCTCTTGGCTTGATTTATACCCAATCCTACCTTATCACTGCTTGTCAGGATTCAATGAAATTGAGATACAGATACTTGACAATATCTTGCAAGACATCCTTAGAGATTGAGATGGGTTCTCCCAAAATTTGCCAGTGAAATTAGAGGTCTCCTGAGAAGTTAAAATGTTTCTAGTGAAAATTTATTTTGTGTTGACCTTCCCTCATCCACCTGAAAATACAAGAGGTGTGCTTTCCCTTATCTTTGATTCAGATATAATTCATATACCATAAAACTTACCCTTTTTAAATTATAAAATTTATGGTTCTTAGTGTATTCAAAATTGTACATTCATCCTTGTTATAGAATTCCAGAGCATTATCATCATTGTAAAAAGAAATTCTGTACTCATTAGGAGTGACTGCCTGTTCTTAACTCCCAGCCTCTGGTAGCCACTATCTACTTTCTGCCTCTTGATTTGCCTATTTTGGACATTTTATTTTGAAGGAATCACACAATATGTGGCCTTTTGTGTCCTTTCCTTGCCCCTTTAGAATAATATTTTCAAATTACATTCACCTTGTGGTATGTATTGGTATTTGATTTCTTTTTGTGGTTGAATAATGATATTGTATTGATGTACTGTACTTTTAATTTATCCATTCGGTTAATGGGTACTTGTGTTGTTTCTGCTTTTTGGCTATTAAGAATACTGCAACTATGAACATTTGTGTACCAGTTTTTATGTGGACCTGAGTTTTCATTTTTCTTAGTTGCATCTTCTAAGCATCTATTTGGTTCTTACAAAATGGTCTTTGATCCATTTGTGTATGTCATATATTTTAGGGTTCTGGTTTCATTCTTTCATATATGGATATCCAGCTGTACAAACATCAGTTTTTTTTTTTTTTTTTTTAAAGAATGTTGTTTCTTCATAAATGGTCCTGACACATTTGTCAAAAACAATTGACCATGAATATAAGACTTTATTTTTGAACTTTTGTTAATTTTATTCCATTGTTCTATATGTCTGTCTTTATTGCCAGTACCACACTATCTTGATTACTGTAGCTTTGTAGTAAGTTTTGAATGTAGGATTTGTGAGTCCTCCAGCTTTGTTCTTTTTCCAGATCATTTTGTCTGTTCTGGGTCCTTTGTGAATTTTAAAATCACCTTGTTAATTCCTGCAAATAAATACCTGGGATTTTGATAGTGATTGTGTTGACTCTATAGATCAGTTTGAGGAATGTTGCTATTTTAACAGTATTAAATTTTTCCAGTCCATAAACATGCAGTGTCTGTGCATTTGTTTAGGCCTTTTGTTTCTTTCAGTGATGTTTTCTAGATTTCAGTGTACAAGTCTTGACCTCTTTGATTAATTTTTTTCCTAAGTATTCCTTTTGATGCTATTAGAAACAAAATTGTTTTCTGATTTTGGATTGTTCGTTGTTAGTGTCCACAAATACAATAGTATTGACTTTGTATACTGTTGCTATTCTGAACTCATTTATTAAGCCTATGTTTTTATTCCTTACTGTTTTCTGTTTACAAGGTCATGCATCTGTGAATAGAAATGCTTTTGACTTCTGTTCCAATCTGGATTCTTTTTTATTTCATTTTCTTGCCTAGTGCCCTGGCTAACCCTAGTACATAGTAAATATAAGCAGCAAGAGTGGCCATCTTTTCCTTGTTCCTGATTTTAGGGGAAAGCATTTAGTCGTTCACCATTAAGTATAATATTAACTGTGGGTTTTTCATAGATGATTTGAGGTGAAGAAATTTCTATTTCTAGTTTATTTAATGTTTTTATAAAAAAGGGTATTGGACTTTGTCAAGTGCTTCTTCTATATCAGGGTTGTAGATTTTGTCCTTTATTGATATGTTGTATTATATTGATAGATTTCTTTTTTTCCTCTTTTTTTTTTTTTTGTATATTCAATCAACCTTACATTCCTGGAATAATCTCACTTGTTAATGGTACATAAACCATTTTCTATGCTGCTGGATTCAGTTTGCTAGTATTTTGTTTAGGATATTTGCACTTATATTCATAAAGGATATTGGTTTGAAGTTTTCTTGTTAAGTCTCTGGTAAGATTGTCTTAAACTAAGTTGGTCCCCTCTGTCCTTAAGCCCAGTAGGATGGCTGCAAATGAGGTACTTTGGGACTTTGCCCTGTGGTAGCAAAGTGTTGAGAATATAGAGATGACACTTGTCTCTGGAAAGATCACAGGTAAGATAAGACTAATGCAACATATAGCAGCTGAAGACAGGCTGAGTTAAGGTGGGTGCTTCCGTCCCATGGGCCACATATGAGCACTGTGTAAGCCATGTGGGAAATTACACCCCACCATGACCAGACAGCTGAACATGTATCCAGTGTGGAACCGGGTGATAGGAGAGAAATTGAGAAGGAGGTAAGCCAGAGACTTTCAGAAAAATCATGTGGAAGAACTCAATATTCCTGCCCAGGAATAGTTAGTGTCATATAACTAAAAAACTTAAAAGGCCCTCTGGCCCCAAATTTCCTCCTCTGCAGAAGGACCAGAAACAGTTCATGGGTGGGAAAGCAAGGGGAGGAAAATAAAGGCTCAGCTTGCCCACACTCCTGCCTTCAGGCTTTCTGGCCACCTAACAGCCTGTCCAAGGGCAGTTATACCTTCTATTAAGAGAGTTTGGCATTTTGATAGTTCATTATTGTAGTCTTTTCAATACCCCAAAGATAAATACTTAGTTTTATTTTGGATAAAAAACAAAAGCTATGTTGTGTGCCATCCACCACTGTCACACATATATTTAAGTTGTCATGATTCAGTTAAGTCCTATGGGAATGACTTGGGCCACTGTAAATGATGACACCAATGATTAAAAGATCTCTACAGAGATATCCAAACTTGCTCTTTAATCTTATTCCAATCAAAATGCAGACTTTTTTTCTTTTTTTAACCTTTCTTTAACTTTCCAGGCAAATAATATTGAATGCTTGCCATTTTGGATGGTGCTGGAGGTTTTGGGTTAATTCAGAACTGCTTTGTTGAGTCAAGGAGTCTGTTGCAGAAAAGTCTTAATTTGGCCAGTACTAGGCACTAAGGATAATTAGAGTCTGTAAGATATAATTTGGCCTGGGAATTCAGATCCTGAAGCTCTTCAGATAGGTGATGAAGATTTCTCTAAATCTTAGGTACATAGGCAAAGAGGTGGATATACCTTCAAGGCAGGCTTGAAGAGATCAGCATGGGATTGAAAATGAAGATGTCAGGTTATGGAGGGCCATGTAGGCTTACCAGAGACATTGAAAAGGAAAGACATGGACCATTTTCCATTTTTTATCTTTTGTAATGTGAATTGGAAGACAGTAAGTGCCCATGTGGTCTTTGCATGTAGGAAATTATTGCCATAAATCTAGAAGGGCAGCCTGACGATAGAGGGGTGACAGACGCCAGCATGTGAGGGACTGGGACTGTGTAACTGATTAGATCTAACCATATAAGAAAGAAAAGCAACTCCCACATTGCTGATTTGGGCAACTGGACAGTGATACTGGCTCTACATAGAAGAGCAGATTTGGTAGGGGATTAATATGGTTGGGTCACGTTTGGGACAGGGAGAAGCCTACATGGAAGATACGGATGTCTGACTTCAGCATGTCAGTCATTTCACCATTTCCCAAAGTGCCATGAGGGAACAGGGAAGCATGAAGGGAATAGAAAAGGATTAAGAACAGAGTCCCTGGAAACACTGTCACTTGCGACTTACCCAAGGAACCAAAGTAAAGAAAAATGAAAAGAGAAATTCATGTATTTGTATTGGGACCCACTACACAGGCAGCTTACGAGGGCAGGGACTTTGGGTTGCTCATACCTGTGTCCCCAGTGCGTGGAGCAGACTGAACGTGCCGTAGAATGACCACAGTATGTCAGGAACTCCTTCCTGTCTTCTCTTTAGTGTTTGCATTAATCCTTTCCCCTCAGTCTCAACTATAGCTTTTAAGAAGGCGCACACACAGATTTGCATTGTTACCACTATGAAGACAGATCAAGTAAAAATATTTAAACTTGGAAAGTTAATTCTAAAGTGATCGATTGTATCAGCTGTCCCACCTGGGTCCACAAAAGCACAGTAATGATGTAAAATCTGTTTCTGAGGCAAATGAGATACTCTAGCCCTGGAGATAATCATGTGTGGCAGGAACATAAAACAGAGCTTTGTGCTGAGCTTTCATCTTGAGCATGTCTTGAACATGTGCTCCTGACTAGGTGAGGTGTTGAGTGCAGGTTGTCCCATAGCTTAGCTGTGCCCATCAGAAGTGGGCTCCAGGATGCCTGCATCTGGCACCCAGATGTGGTGGGATTACAGTTCACTGTCAGCCTGTTAAGAAAACCCATCTGTTTTTCAAGTTTAAAATTTTTCCCCAGTATATATATTAGAATTCTCTGGTGCCAATCAGTCTGTATTTCTGTGTTTATTTTATTTTCTAACCTCAAGTTGTGAGCTCCGTGAGCATAGGAATGAGTTTGTTTTTTATTTTGGGCCTAGTACCCAGTTGATGTTTATTGAATCAATGTGTAAATGAAATTGATTGCAAAGCCAAAGAGTAAAATTTATGAACCAGGTTTCCAGATGACTATGAAACTATCAGAGGAACTGTCCCTGCATGCGCAGCCCTGTCTTGGCAGGGCTTTGTGTTGCATGTAGGTACTGTGCCTTTGCCCCACAGTGCAAGTGCAACACACCTCGCAGCCCTCCCAAAGCACTTGATGTCAGGAAAAGCAGCTTGTTTTTCATACATTCCTAAGAAGGTGGTTATCATGTAAAAAATTTTTCCTAAACGTTTTAATAGGCTTTGTCATTATCCCAGTCTCTATTTGTGCTCTCACCCCTAAAATTGTACTTAATCTTGTTATTGGTGGGTGGTTTTTCTTATGACAACCATGTGTCTATTTTAAGTGCTTCCTAATGACCACATGATAGAGGAACTTCATACAGTGCACAGTAAATGCAGACGTCATGTGTTGTACTCATTTTAAAAATGCAGTTATTTACCCATGTGCTTTATCACATGATTACCACTTTAGGTGTTACCATAGAACACATGTTAGGAAATACACAGAAATAGTAATCCAGGGATGTAAATATTTTGGAACTGGATAGTAGTCAAACTATTCTACTAATTTAAATGTCAGTACATCACTTGCTATATATTATATAGCATTCTAATTATCATGAGTCCTAATCTCAGGATTTTAACTGCCTTAGACATGACCCCAGGGAAAAATTCTGAAATGTGTAATATTCCCCAGGAGAGAGAACAGCCTGGTGTTTCAGTTTGTGCAAGAGAGTTTCCATGTGTTTGGTGATGAAGTAAGTGGACTATGGAAAGTTAGGTAGTAAAAATAACCTAAAAGATCATCTTGCTCAACCCTCATTCTGGCATACTTAGGTGCTGAGCTGTAGATCACTTAGCCCAAAATGAGTTTGGCCATTTCTTTGATATAAATAAAAGTGGAAACCAGAGCCCCTGCCAAACTCAGCCATTTCACAGTAGCATGTTGGTTTAAGGCTCAGTTTCCTTCTGTGTGAGGGCTTGAACAGGGGTGGAGTTGGGCATGAAATAACTTGTAATGAAGAGCTCAGAAACGAGAGCTAAATTTCCTCTTCTGTTACTTCTCTCAAGCTGAAAAAAATAGATTTGCTAATGTCCCCCAAATTACTGTTTTACTTTTTTTTATGGTATGAACATTATTGCCAAAAAATTTTCCCAGTCATGATTCCCTTAGATGTTTCTCCTTAAGAACGTCGTTTGAAGTGAATATGGAAGCCTGATGGGGAAAGTTGATATCCTGGTCCCAGCCCGACCTACACTTTCTTTGCTGCCTATTCTTGCTGCTTGTCTCCATTTGAAGGGCTGCAGGGCTGGCCATGTGAGACAGGGCCACTATGTTAACCATTAAATCCTGCCTTGATTGCTGTGGTATTTATTAAAAAAAAGATTTTTCTTGACTTCAGGAGCAGTCTTGAGATCAGGGGTAAGAGTTTTATTAAGTATTAGGAAGCAATTTTTCAGAGATAAATGAGTGGGAAGGGAATGAGTCCCCCTGGCAGAAGTGCTCATTTGAACAGTCTCTTTGAAAAATTCCTTTCTGACCTCTTCTTGCGTCATGCACTGAGTCCTGCTCCGTGCAGTACTCTCTCACTTCCTTTATCAAGGATCTTTGGGAAAGGAATCTTGAAAACAAATGGGGGCTGGTGATTGTCTTGACCCAGTACTCAGCTCTTCTGTTCCTTGGGAATGCCTGCTTTAGAATGGCTTGGATTTGAGCCAGCAGAGCTGACTCATTGGGCCATGGAAGGTATTCCTTGGACCTGGCCATTTCTTGTAGTGTTCCACATTTCTCTTTCCAGTGAGCCTATTTAAGAAGCTTCCCTTTTGATATCCTGCTTGGCCAGACCTTGGAGATCACTTGGCACAATGCTGAAGTGCTTGCTGTAGGAGGTCTTCAGGATTCCTTCCCTCTCCAGTGCTGATGGACTCCTGTCTGTAGCAAGTTTGCTCTGTTGTATTCCTGGGTATGTACTCTCTTCGACTGTCTCACTGTCCTGGCTAAAGGAGGACTTTATTTTCATAATTGCTCTCATTCCCTGGCCTTTCTTTTTTACTGTGCTGCTCCTGAGAACTGGATATAGTCTGCACCATGCACTCTATCCCTGGGTCACACAGTGGCAGACTGAATGGAAAGCATCTTCTTGCCCTCCATTGCCATTTCTCAGCTCTCACCTTCACCACTGCCCTGCTGTTGAATCTGTTACTGGAAGTGAGCTGTTTGATTCACCTCTTGTTATGTAGCAACTGGACACATGCTAGCTATGACCTTGAGAGCTTTGTGTAGCGTCTCTCAAAAAGCTCCATTAGCTGGCCATTGGCTTGTATTTCTTCATAGATGCCCAGGAAACTTGAGTTTTTTTTTCTGTAAGTTCTCTTTCAGTTGAAGGGCCGAATTGAGGAGGGCTTTTTTCTTATTAACTACATACCCTCTCCAAATACAGAAAAAGGCTCGTTTTCATGATTGCTAGCAGTGTCCACCAAGTTCTGACAGTCACTGTGCTGGTGGCCAGGAGATGCCCAGGTGACCCTAAGGATCTGATAACTTTTCTACCCATCTGAGGAACTGGTTGTCTGTATTGTGTTAGCAGACGCATGAATATGCATAACACCTATGAGTACTACAACTCAGGGTTCTATTCTGAATCTAGTCCTCTGATGAAGCCTGAGAACTTGTTTGTGAGTCAGTCCTCCTTGAGCTTTTTACAAGTAATGCTGCAAGCCAATGTGCCAAAAAAGAATGAAAAAGTAAATAAAAAGTTTGTTAGACAATCTGGCAGCTCATGGCTACCTGATGGTGTCCCTGTGACATTTTGGCTTTTCTCCACCATACTCCCAGCACCCCTTTTGTAGGTTAACAGAAATACAAAGTCTTTAAGGCCACTTATCAGGCTCCATTGCATTTTTGCAGTCTCTCATTACTCATTTCCCCATAAAGATCATCCTCCCAAGAGGTTATTCATGACCATTGCATGGACACTTAATGCAAGTCTCTTGCTCCCTGGTGAGAACACCATTTCAAGTCACTGTTTTCTGCATAGTGTGTCACCCACAAATTTTTAGTCAGTGGTAGTACCTCTTAGACTTGAAGCTAGGAAATGGGCAGGTTTCATGGAGAACAGGTCCATGGAGCTTGGGGTACTTCAGGCATTTACAACAGGCCAGGTTTTATACCTGAATACAGCATTCAACCCAGACTTTGATTGCTGACCTGGCTTGGAGTATGTGAAATCCCTAAAGTCCTGTCCAAGGATCGTGAAGTTGTGCCTAGTAAGGAAGTGTCTGCAGAGAGCACCTGTGTTCTCTTTTTTTCTGACTCCACAGGTATGATTGAATGCTCTTGCCTTCTGCACAGGTGCTGACCAAGGGTAACAGTCGTTCAAGCACTTCAGGAAAATGATTTCCCTTGCTCATGTAGCTCAACCATAGTTTAATGTTAATGTGTGAAAAGGATATTTTCTTGATTGTAAAAATCCTTCCAAAATGTGGGGATAGGAAGTAAAAATATATACACTTGTGTTGACCTATAAACAGTAATCTCTCCCTATAGTGTAATAAGTGGAAGGAGAGAGGCATGGACCAGGAGTTCTGCCTTATGAAGGTAGGCAGAACTGGGGAAAGCTTCCTAAGGAGGCTATGCCTTGTATCTCTGTAAAACAGTTTTTAAGTCAACTTTGATTTGACTTTAGAGACTATGTGCCTACCAATTGGAAAGACAGGTGTAACTAGCATCTGTGTACTCATGGTGGTTGGACACTGTGATGCATTACCTTAAACCCAGCTCTAATGTCCAAGTAGTTTGACCTAATGGAGTTTTTCCTCAGATACTACTTTGAGTTAACTATAGATATTTTCCAGGGAAAGTAAGAGCTTTTTCACAAATAATAGAACTGGTGGCATGGCAAGTTGTGCCAAAGCACATTCTTTACAAGTATACAAAAGAGGATTCAAATGAAAAGATATGCTAAGTAGATCAGATTAATCTGATAGTTTTCTTAAAGGATCATTTTCAGTCATTAAAGAGCCCAGCAAAGATGTTTGGGGCATGCGTTGGTTTTTTTGAGGGAAGAGTCATTCTTACACAATCACACTAAAGAGTGAAAGTAGAGCAAGTGTCAGAACTGGCACTGATTTCTGAATGCCCAGATTGTGGTAGCTATTCTGCTTTGTTTAATCTTCAAGAAGTCTCTGAATAGGAGATACTTTTATAGATGGTAATAACTATGAGATTATAAAGCATCCCCAAAGTAACCACAAAGAAAATCAGATACAAATAAAAGAAAAACAAGACACAAAAACATTGAACAACAGCTAGAAATTTAAGACAGAAAGTTATAACTTACACATAAAACAATGTCAAAGCAAACACTTAAGTGTAAGAAGATTTTTTGTTGTTTTTTATTTTTTTTTAGGGAAGATTCTACAGGGTGTTCAGGGTCTCGCTACTAGATTGGATTCGTAGTGATCCGCCTATTTACAGCCTTCCAAGAGCTGGGATTACAGGCGTGCCTCACCACACCCTACCTCCATTGCTGTTTCAGTGAAGCCCAGGGCTGGGCTGGCACAGCAGGCCTGGAGATGACATCCCCAGCCCCTGCGCCTGTTTGCAGGCACTTTAATCTGCTCAGCTATTTGGCTGGCCCTGTAAGGGGATTTAAATGCTCCTGTCAAAAGGTGTAAAAATGTTAATGATTTGATATATTCTATATAAGAGATTAACTTTAGATCTAAAGACAAGAAGTATGGAACAACATCTTATATATGTAATCAAAAGAGCTTGAACAGGTGTGTCTATCTACATTAAGAGAAAAAAAAAAAAAAAAAAACTAAAAAAGATAAAAATGGTCAGTTTACCAAGAAAACACTTCCAAGTATGTACTTTTAGGTATGCTCCAAAATACATGAAGCAACCACTAACAAAATTGAACAGGAAAGTAAACATTAAAATAATAGCTTAATACTCCACTGTCAATAGTGGAGAGAAAAAGTAAGTACATTGATAATATAGCCCAACTGTAACAAGACAAACACTGTTAAAACTTATTTTCTAAATTGCAAATATAAAACTGCCTGAAGTAGACCATATGATAGACCACACAAAAAGCTTAATAAATTTTAAAGGAGACACCATGCAAAACAGCTTTTCTGATAAAAGAATGAGACCAGAAGCCAATGATGGAAAACTACGAAATTAGCAAATAGGTAGAAAGTGAATAATGACCAGCAGAACAGAAAAACACTGGAGAGGCTCACACAGCTGTGTTAAACAGCAGTAGCAAACGTGCAGATAGTGACAATATTCCTTCTGAGAAGCAGAGGAGAATGAAGATTAATCAGAGGACAAGAAAGGTGAGGCTCCAGCAAGTAGAAACACAGAAGGGAATCTGGGAAAGTCAGATGAAAGAAAAAAGTGGAAATGCTGTTTGAAGAAATACATCTGGAGACTCCTAGACTTTATGAGACTGAGTTTATATGTTCAATGAGTTCAATTAAGGAGTAGGAGTAGGTTCATGTTGAGCCACATAAATTATCGGTAGCTAAAGGTAAGAATCTTATTAACTAAGAGAAGCTACTTGTTCAAGAGATCTCAGTAATTTCAATAGATTTCTGTGCAGACACTAGGACAGAGGGCATAGAGAAAGTGCTGAAAGGTCAGGAAAGAAGCTGTGGCTGATTCTACTATTGTAGTCTAGTTTTTGAAAATGAAGGGAAAAATAATCTCAGGTAAAGAACTCTGTAGGCATTAGGTAATAGAAGATAAATGTTCACTACAGGAAATACTAAAGAATGTGCCTCTTGCTGAGAATAGGCATAAGACTTAACAAAGTTAAGTAAACACAAAAGCCAGTGTTGTACATTAACATGAGTGACCCCTTTCACTTAACGTGATAGAGATCTATGTTAATGAGCACAATATGTAAATATGTAGTTTTGGACAATGAAATAGGAAACATAAAGATGAACTTTAGTATACTATTAAACTGGTACTCCATAGCTAGAAGTGTAAGAGTAATTCTAGGTACTAGGTAACCATGGAAGAAAACTAAAAAGTAGAAGTGGATAATAGTGCTTGGAAAGAATTGTATTGATAGGCTAGGGAAAAAAGCCTTAAATATAGTAATGGAGGAGGTAAAAAATGAAAAGATACAAAAATGGAAAAACAGTGAAATGACAGAATGTATAACGAGAAGACCCACATCCGATCCATGAACATAAATATTTAAATTGAGAATGGGGGCCAGGGGAGATAGCTCAGTAAGTGCTTGCCTGACAAGTGCAAGGGCCAGAGTTCAATTCTTGGTTTGCCAAAAAAAAGGAATGAGGAAATAGGAAAATCATTTAATGGAAATAGTAAGGGAAAGAGAGTATGGTGAATCAGGCAAAAGAGATTGTAAGTTATACTATGTACTGACAACTTGAGATACAGTAATAAACATCTGAGTATAATAGTGGCTTCCAAAAATCAATAAAAATGATAAAATTGAAAAAAATAGACTTTTTTCACTAATAGAGATATCAGTACTATACTTTTAACAGCAGAATTAGTAAGGAAGTGGGACTGAATAGTGCTGTAAATTAGAATTATGGGAGAGACATCATTTAGCAACAGCAGAATATTTGTGTCTTTCTCAAATGCAGTGACTAGAGAGTATATTTGCTACAACTATAAATTTTAAAACATTAAAGTCTTAGAAGTGTCTGGGGAGAAGGAATAAAGCTAAATGAATGTTAAAACTATGTAGAGATTAAACTACATGTATGTGAACAGGTGCTGAAGATTGAATCTGCAGCCTTGTACATTACAGTTAAGCACTTGAATGAACTACATTGCCAGCCCTGTCTTATTTTCTGGTATTTGTTTCGTTTTTTGAGACAAGGTTTTGCTGTGTAGTTCAGCTTTGCCTTGAACTTATGGCTATTGTGCCTCAGCTGTCACCATGCTTAACTTGTTTATGTTTTTGAGGAAATTGTTAATGAATTGCCCAAATAGGCCTTTAACTTGGGATTGTCAGACTTGAGCCTCCTGAGTACCTGGAATTACAGGTACATAACCAACATGTCTAGCTGTTGAACATACTTTTAAGTGATTGAACAGAGCAAGGTTAAATGGAGATAAATGAAATTCAAAATAGAAAAAGATAGATGACCAACAAGCCAGAAATGAATTTTTGAAGTTATAAACAAACTGAAAAAGCTAAGCCAGAGAGCATAAAGGGAGACTACTTCTCAGAAATTAAGGCAGTGACACTGGAGCAGGCGTGGCAGAAATAAAAGACAGCAATGTAACTGCCAAGAAGTCGTGTAACTGATAAAATGGACAAATTCCAAGAAATAGAAAATTCAAAGTTGACCCAAAAGAAATAGAACATTGAGCAGCATATTTAAAAAGTGGATTAGCTAGGCATGGTACATGCGTATAATGTCAGCACTCTGGAGGCTGAGGCAGAAGGATCTCTTGAGTTTGAAGCCAAGGACAACAACAACAAAAATCAATAACCAGACAAACTCCCATACTTTAAGAAAGTCTAAGATTAGGGAAGTTCAGTGGCTTATTCTGCCAGAGACAGTAATTCATTTCCTTTGGAAAAAAATAGAAAAAAAATGATACTTGCTGTATTATTCTATATAGTCAGATTTTTAAAAAATCGGAGATTTTATGGAAAAAGAAAACAAGTCTGTACCCTAATGAAAGCAAAACAAAATCAGTGTCATTAGTATTATACATTGCAGTTACTTAGTACTTAACTCCAGAAAGTAAGAATAATTCAACACAGAGTAAGCTACCATAGAAGGATTGAGAAGACAAAGCACATGATCATGGATGCAACCTTGGAAGTCTTAACACCAATTCAGGATTAAAAGAAGAGGCACCTAAGAATAAAAGGAACTCAACAGGATAGAAGATGTTTTATAAAAAAAGACCTACAAGTAATACAGTCATAAACGATAAGTGATTTATCCTGAGATCAAAAGCAAGACAGAAATGGCTGCCTGACATTTCTTTTGTTCAGAATTGTGTTAGTAGTAGCCATACCTTTATTAGAAAAATAATAAATGACCAAATTAGAAAATAATAAAGGAAATTATGTTAATTTGTGTGTTAAGTAGAGAATGTATCAAAATAAAATTCTAGAGAAGAAAACCTATTGCTAATAGATAAGTTTGTAAATGTTTCTGGAGACATATTAACATACAATAATTAGGTTTTTTTTCTGTGCACTAGGGATAATTAATCTGAAAGTGAGATGAAGCAATTTCTTAGTATGAAGGACCCAGCAAGGAGACACAAGACTTCTTAACACTAAATAGTACTGGATATTGATGAAATTATGTGAAGCCCTAATAAGCATAAATATATTTGTATTCATGGAATGAAAGATAATGTTCTTAGAGGTTAGAATTATCCAGATTGGCCTTCAGATTCAATTTATGCCTTACCAATATCTAAAATGAACTTTTTCTTATTCAAAATTGAAATCTGCAGCCGTCCAGTTTATACACCGAATGAATGGATAGGTGGATGGATGGATGGATGGGTGGATGGATGGATGGATGGATGGATGGATGGATGGATGGATGGATGAATTTTTGCCCATTGGTTTCAAAAATTTCACAGAGCTTTTGTGTTAGGTCTACATATGTACGTTGTAGGTCAGTACAGAAATACTGCAAATGGTTGATTGATTTTCAGCATGGATGCCAAGGGCACTGCACACCGAAAGTCTTTCACATACAGTGCTGGGAGCAAGGGGACATCTACATTCAAGGACAAAGCCCCTTCATGTGATGAATGGAAGTCTTCAAAGTGGACAAAATGTATTTGACAGGTAAGGTTACAAATCTTACAGATCTGAGATATTTGTGACCTTAAATTTCTCTTCAGAAATAACACAAACTCCAGACAACAAAAAGTTGATTCTTTGTACTTCATCAGAATTAAAAACTATTTCTTTTTTCTTTTCCCTTTTTTTTTTGGTGGAACCAGGGATTGAACTCAGGCCCTTGTGCTTGCTAGGGGCAACAAGCTTATTCCACTGAGTCACCTCCTGATCCCTAAAAATTATTTTCACGTCATATGTCTACTAAAGGACTCATCTCTGGAATACTGAAATGATGTAACAGTTCAACAAAGACAGTTGATTAATAGCAAAGTAAAATAGACATTTTTCAGCAAATAAAAATGTCCAATAATATGAAAACAAAATAGCACTATTCAGTAAAAAAATGTAAATTGCAATCAATACAGGTATTGCTTCCTACCCAGTGAACTGTTAAAAAGCAAATCAATATTGACTTGAATGTGGAGAAGCTGGAACCTTTGTCTGTTGCTGTTGGTAACATTAAAAAGCCAGGGTAGAAAACAATTGTCAGTTATTTAATAAACTATTATATAACATAAGACATTCATTTATAAGTTTGTGTTGGAAAGAAAAACTTCTAATTTTCATAACACTATTCATAATTGTTGAAGTGTACATAGCCCTTGAAAATGGAACATTTTCATATGTTGTAACACTCAGTAATTGAAAGAAAGACTGAGCACATGACCTTTCTTGGATCCTAGCACCAAGCCTGTCACAATAGAACACAATATTGAGCAGATTTCTATGGCCCATGATCCCAGGCTAGTGCCTGTGAATTGAACCTTCAGACTCACTCCAGTGTTCAGATGGAAACTAGCCCTGCAGGCGCAATTTTATCTGCAACCTGTATTCATACTGGTTGACTATAGTGACCTGGGGCTCTGGGTAAACCCTGTCGTCAGGCAGGCCTCAGCTATCCCAGGCGTTATGGCATCCTCGGTGGCTTTGGGAATTGGAATCACAAGCCTGCCACCCTCAGGAGTCACAGTCCAGTTCTGTGCCAGCCACTGTGACCTTGGGATCAGGGAAACCCCTAATGCTGCACTGACCACAATGGTACTTCTTTAGAGACTGTGCCAGACACATTGGCCAGGATCTCCAGACAGGCTTGTTGCTGAAGCTTTTTTTCCCAAGCCAGATTATAAAGATTAATGTACAGATAAAAATGCATGACGACAAAGATCAAGAGCAACCAGAAAGCATGACGTGGAAATGAATGATTCACCCTAAAACATTGCAAATGCATGAATGATTTCACAAGGAATTCAAATTGACTTTTAAGATCAGCGAATTTCAGGAAAATAAAATGGAGAAAATTATAAGGGACTAGACCAATAAATTTCACAAAGGAATTGGTATATAAAACTGAAGCTGCAAAATGTAATTAAAGTGAAAAGTGCAATAGAGAACATCAATAGAATTGACCAAGAAAAGCAATCAGGCAGAAGTCTGTGAGCTTAAAGATAATTTAAAAACATGCAAGTATAGAAAGGCAGGAGAAGAGCTTATATTGAGGCTAGGTTATACCCTTTGATAAAACTTTTTTTTTTTTTTTTTTTTTTTTTTTTTCTGTATTAGGGATTGAACTCAATCCCTTGCTTGCCAGGCAGGCACTTGTTCTACTGAGCTATCTCCCCAGCCCTAAAGCATGTGTTTTGCATGCCCCCCCCATGTTTTAATCTTCAGTGCACACACACACACCACACAAAAATAATACTGTTAGTGTGCCTAATAAACATAGATGCAAAAATCTTCAACAGAGTACTATAAAACAGCTTAATAGCACACTGAAAAGGTAATTCACTATTATCAAAGAAGATGTATCTAAGGGATTTAGCTTGCCCAGTATATGTAAATAAGTAAATTATGCATTAACAGTAGAGAACACAAACTATTGTTTCTCTATAAATTAAATTCATTCCTTTGTGATAAAAACCCATGGTACAGAAAGTACCATTTTTTTTTTGGTGGAACCGGAGATTGAACTCAGGCCCTTGTGCTTGCTAGGGAAGTGCTTTTTCTACTGAGCCATCTCCCTGACCCCGTATGACAAATATCTTAACTGAAAATTTGAAGTTTCTCTTTTAAGATGAGGACAAAGAATGCCATTCTCCCTACTTGTATTCAACATATTACTAGAAGGTCCTATCAAAGGAAATTGGCAAAAGAAGAGAAAGATTGTCCCTGTTTTCAAATAACTTAATCTTATACTAAAAAACAAAAAAAGTTCCTTTTAAAAAGTTTGAAGTAATGAATGAATTTAGTAAGCTTCAGGACATTCAACATAAAAATAGTGGTATGAACAACAATCTCCAAGAAAACAATAGCTAAGTAAGCAAGAAGTATACCTACACTGATAATTATAAAACATTTGTGAAAGAAACTGAGGAGGACACAAATCTACTTGTAGAGTAGACAATCATTGCTGAAGTATACTCAAAATGAATTAAACACTTAACTCTAAGACCCTAAATATGAATCACTGGGTAGCTCAGGAGAAAAGCTCCACAGCACTGGGCTGTGCAGTGAGTTTTCAGATCTCAAAAATACAACCTTCTCAGCCCCCTTCCCCCCCCCCAAAAAAAAATAAAATGGTGTTCCATAAAGGTAAGGGCTTCCATTCAATAGTGAAAACAGATACAGTAATAGAATGGGAGAAAATACTTGCAGACTTGAAATCTGCTAAGGGGGATAATATCCGGAATATGTAAAGACCAGAAAAGAAAAAGTAACCTAATTAAAAAATGTGCAAAGTACTGGAATAGACTTTCTCAATATAATACTAAGCAAAAAGTGTTTGAAGAAAGTGCAGTGTCACTAGTAATTAAAGAATTAAAAGTTAAGACCACACATGTACCTCACTCCCATTAGGTGCCTGTTACTTTAGAAAACACAGTTGTCAAGGGTGTGGAGAAAAAGTCCATGCCTGTGTTTGGTGAGAATGTAAATGAGTACAGCCTTAGGGAAAGTAGTATGGAGGCTCTGCAGCAAAGTTAAAAGTAGTACCTGATGGTCCAGCCATGTGGAGGCAGCATGTGGGAGAAAACTGCATGTTTATGTTGCCTTAAGCACTGTTTGGCATAGCCAAGGTGCAGAATCAGCCTGTGTTCACCAACAGATGATTTAGAAAATTTGGCTCTGAGGAACCTTTACAGTATAGGATAGTGGTACCTGATCATCCTGTGCTTGGGGCAGTTAGGTCACAATGGTTCTTAAGGCTCAAATTTAGCTGTATGCTTGAGATTTGTAGGGCTTTTTAGAAAGTTAAGTTTTCAGGGCATTATTTTATCCGTAAATATACATACAGACTTTTAAGCAAATAATCACTGAGCACCTATTTGCCTTCAAGGAGCTTAAAGTTGAGAGCAAATATGCCAGTTCACAAATACACTTGAACATTGTAAAATAACCAGGGAGGGGACATAGGTCAGTGGCACAAGTGCCTGTCTGGCAAGTGCAAGATCTGAGTTTGATACCAAATAAAGCCAGCTGTGAAGCATTAAAAAGAGAAAAAGATGTGTACATTTCCTTAGGTACTGGATATGCATGTTATACGGTATTTTCCTTAGCTCTGAGGAAGTGAGAGGAGATGGAGAAGAGTCGCAGATGCTTATAAGTGACTTCAACAGGCAAGTAACTCAGAGCCTAAAGAATATGGGCTATGGAATAGAAAGGCCAAGGCAGGTCATCAGAGGTTTCAAGAGGCTCTCACTGTTGACTATAGGAAGAATATGAGGGACCATAGCAGCAACTTGCCATGAATTCATATAAGTAATATGTGGGGGAAAAAAGAAAACCCTTGAAATTCTAAGTGTTTATGTGTAAACAGTTTCCTGAGTGATCCCAGAGCCTTGGTGCTGATGCACTAATTGCTTCAGCAAGAGGAGCAAGCCAGGGATGGCAGTGTCACCGTAGAGGGATGTGTGCGAATTTTAGGGTGTCACTGAAATACTAGGTGCTGTCTGATTAGACTCATTAATTCTGACTAGTTGAGGGAAAATAAAAGTTAAGTATGGTGTAAAGGGTGTTGTGTGGCCAATAAAACTTTAATTTTCATAAGCAAAGCTGTATTGCCTAAGTGAATGAGAAAGTATAAAACATTACTGTTCCTTAGCAATGAGTAGATTTTTGTTTTTTGCAAGCAGTACAGCAAATTTCACATTACTTTATGATTTTCTTAATTTTGGGAAATGATAAGGAAAATTTCCTAGAGGACACCTCATACACTCATTTCACTAGTGTCCTGAGTTTACTCTTAACTGGAATTAAACCACCAGAAATTTTTGCATATGGTCCTTTGTAGATGTCATATTGATTGTGCTCTTAAGTGATGTCATGGCCTACAATGAGAAATGGGTGGATAACAGTCCTCTGGGTGCATGTAAGTAAATTTTTAAGGAGTGAACCTAGTTCAACATATGTGGATTTATTGTAATAAGTGAAAAGTAGAGATAAATTGGCAACATATATTTGTTTATAGGAAGTTCATTTCCCTGAGTATAATTTTTAGAAAAGAATCATTGTCTTTATCATTATGGAAGAGCTTGAGCTTTTGTTTTGTTTGTACTGCTTTCCTGCAGGAGAAGTTTTCTATATAGGCAATTATGTCATCTGTGAATAAATATTTTTTATTTTTTCCTTATCAAATTTGCCTGCTTGTTATTTCTGTCTTGAAATGTTGTACAGTATAGAAATGTTCATATAACACAGAATATTGGGCTGGGGAGATGGCTCAGTGGAATAAGTGCTTCCCTGGCAAGTGCAAGGGCCTGAGTTCAAACCCTGGTTCCAAAAACAAAAACAAAAAAAAAAAAGACAGAATATTCTGCTTCTTAAAAATCTATTTGATCATTAGATTCTGTTTTGTTTTTCTTTTTTTTTTTAAGACATTTTTTTAAATTATTTTATTTTATTTATTTATTACAGTGTCTTGCTACACATCACAGACTGTTTTTCTTGTAGGGGTGTGGGGTCAGCTCAGCCCGCCCTGGGGGGGGGCTGGCATGGCATGTGGTGCTGGGGATCGAACCGCGGTCCCTGAGAGCTTGCCTAAGCTTGCCAAAGCAGGCGCTTTAGACCGCTGAGCTATCTTGCCAGCCCTTGTTTTTCTTTTAAATAACATACACTTCATTTCTAGAGTGCATGCAAAACAACTGATTTTTTTTTAATAAGTTAAAATGAGAAGTACTGGCTTTAGACTGATTTGAAACTATCCTTGTAAAATAAATTATTTTATCTCCTTCTAAGAAGTGGATTATAGTTAGTTAGGTCTGTAGTTTGAGTTTGTTTTTGCTGTTGAGTTTGGGTGTTTTTTTTTTTTTTTTTTAAATTGGTGCAGTGTCTCACTACACAGTGCAGATTAATAGTGATTCTTCTGTTTTCAGCTGGGATTATAGGCATGCACCACCATGCCCAGTCTGGGTGGCTGGCTCAGCAGACCTGGTGCAGCATGTGTGGTGTCGGAATTGAACCGGGTCCCTGTGCTTGCCCAAGCAAGTGCTTAGTCTGCTGGAAAGATACCAACCCGGGTTTGGGGTTTTGATTATGATGAGATGAGTCCCAGAGTTAGGATCAGAACTATGTGTTTACAGCTGAGATGTGGTTTCAAACAAGACACTAGATAAATATTTACAACTGAATATTAGGTCCTGGCCTAAGGTCATGTCCATGGCTCTTGACAAATGCAGGTTAAGTTTGAAGACAAACATTAAATTCATATACCAGATCATAGCCCAGAATTCATGTTGACAGCTCAGATTCAGATTCATGTTTGAGATTCTCACCTGAGGTCCATATCTAAGATTGGAGATCTGGGGTGAAAGTTTAGTTTTAAGATCCAATGTCCAGGAACAATCTCAAGTGTAAACTACAGGTCAAATCCAGGCATGAAGTCTGGTATAAAGATCTAAAACGCAGTTCCAAAATGGATTTGAGATTAAGTTTTAGTTCAGAGTTCCAGGTCCGGGTTGAAGGTATAGGTTTATGGTTGAAGACCTAGGGTGCACATTCAGGTTCGAGGTTCATGTCAGTTTTTAAGGTCTAGGTTCATGAAAAAGGAAACTGGGTCAAATGCAAAGTTCAAGATCACAGACAAGCCTAATTCCAAGGCTGGATTTTAAAGTCGGGAGGAATATCCAGCAAAAACTTCAGGCCCAGTGCTTGGTCCATATGTGATTTTTAAATTCATGGTCCGACTATATTCTCTAGGTACAAGCCAGATGTCTAATGTAGACCTACTGTCCAGATCTAGATGTCTGAATTCAGGCTCAAGGAATCCGAAAGAAGAAATTGACACACAACGTTAGCGAGACTGAACATCCTCATAAAGATTGACCAGGCCAGATATGGAGCTCAGTGGCTCAGTGCCTGCCTAGTAAGTATGAGGTCCTGAGTTTGATTCCTGGTACAAAAATAAAATATAGAAGGACACAATATGGAAATTTTGTTAAATTATTCCCATTCTAAGAAGTCTTTTCCAATACTCAAGAAATATTTTTTTCTAGCAAAATTATTTGTGTCAGGCATGGTAGTGCAGCACTCCAGAGACTGAGGCAGGAGGTTTGCCTTGAGTTCAAGGCCAGCCTGGTCTATATTAATAGGGACCTGTCTTAACTCCTACTGCTTCTCTCAGTTGTTTTCCTCAGTTATGATCAAAACTAACTTTGACATATTTCCTTCTTTGCACAATGTAGAATCAGGATTTTTGTATTATATGTTTCTTAAGGTATAATGCCTCAAAATTTCCCCCAATTTCTAGGGGAATAGATATTCTGAAGGTATAAAGCACCTTTGTGTTCAATACTTGCCGGCCTTAGAAATATCACTACTGCTACTCTCATTCCTCACAGGGTGGTGTTGGTGGACTGATCTCTCGTCTCCTACCTGATGAAAGCCCCGCATATCACATATCCTGCCAGAGTGGTGTCAGCTGGCCTGTGCCAGGGCCTGAGATCCTATCACCTGCAGTGCTAACAGGTGGCTTTCTCACCAGGGAAGTGTCAGTGAGGTTTAAGGAACAGTTGGGCCTCCACCCCACCTTGAAGGAGTAGTAATCAATGACTAAGGTTTAGTTACCATTCCTGTTCAGTTTGACCTGTGTCAATGATGATGAGGCTATGGCACATGGGCTGCAGTGGACTCTTTGTATCATTGAAAGCTCTAAAAGGTTCACCATTACTGTGCTAACTGAAACACATGCTGGTGTCAAAAGTTTTAGCATAGACCTGAGCCTCTAATCTTTCCTGACAGAAGGCAGTACAGAATGCAGTGAGGATTTTACTGTCTAATGTCAATGTGATTGAAATCATACCCTCACTTGGAGACAACAAAGTGGTAAGAATTTAGTACCTTGTTTCTGCTGGGAAGGTGTTAGTGAACTGAAAAAGCAACCTGAACTTCCATCACCTAAGCAACAAAGAAATGAGTCGGACTCCATTTTTGTGGGAGTGATGTGGAAGGTGGAACAGTCATGACCAAAATTAAACAGCCACTGGGAGGGGCCTTGGCCTACGCCTATACAGGGAAAATATCTGAGGTGGTATTGCATGCAGAGTTCCTTACTCTCTGTCATATAGCATATAAATTCTTCAGAACTGAAAATCAGTCACCACAAGAGCCAGGAAAATCACAACTTGAATGGTAAAAGACATTGTACAGGTACTGACATCCACACTGATCTGATGCTAGGGTCATATGACAGACAATTTGAAAGACATCACCATAAAAGTGTTGCAAAAAGAAACATCAATTCACTTAAAAAAAAAAAAAAAGGGAAAAATTCATCAGGGAAGTTATAAAAAGAACCAAACACATATTACAGAAATGGAAAAACTAAATAAAAATCTTGAATGACCTTCAATAAAGCCAGGCATACCGGCTTAGAACATACCTGTAATCCTAGCACTCTAGAGGGTTACTGTGAGTTTAGGGCCAGTCTAGGCCACATAATGATTTCAAGGACAGTCTGAACTGCATAGTAAGACTCTGCCTCAAAAAGGCAAAAGGCAAAACACAGTGAATTGAACTCAAATAAGAGAGTGGAAATGACAAATACTACAGTGAATGTGAAGACAGATTAAAAGGACTTACCCAAGGTGAGCAGCAATCTAAAGAAAGAACTGAAAACATTTTCAACATTTATGTTGTTGGGGTGGACCTTGTGGGTTAGTTGGGGGCTTGTGAGTTAGCTCAGTTTAAGTGCCTGCTTGGGCAAACCCAGTCAGGCTCAGGGGACCATGGTTCGATCCCCAGCTCCACCTGCCATACCAGCCCTTAAGGCAGCCTGAGCCAGCAAAAAATAATAAATAAATAAATAAATAAATAAATAAATAAATAAATAAATAAATAAATCCTTCTTAATGTTGAGGTGGAAGAAGAAAGTAGAGTTCAATTTTTTTTTTTTTTAGAAAAACCATTTTGAAATATGATCAACCTTTCTGTGTTTATTAAGACCTGCCATTACCAGAAACCATTTAACTGAAGTATAACCTGAGAATTTATCAGAGCCTAAGCTCCTTGTCTTGGGAAAAGGAAAAGAACCAGCACCAGCTGGCCCCTGCTCACCTAAGAAGAAATTAGGTGACAAACACTAGTGGAATCTGTAGTGCAGTGTGCACCCTCTGCAAAATCCTGTGAGCTGATTGTAGAAAACGTAACACTTTTTTTCACTTCATTAAGAAAGAGAAAGTGGAACTATATAGAAAGCTTGAGATAAGGAGCAGAAAAGGGTGGAAGAGAACAGTAGGAAACAAAAAATAAAATGGAGGAAGATACACTGTGCTAACACTAATCAAAAGAAAGTGAAAATAACTATATTAAGACTAGCCAAAACAAACCTTGAAGAATGATTTATTGGTTATTGAGGGATATTATACAATGACAAGCTAGTACTTGAAACAGTTTTTAATGTTTGTGCTCCAAATAAAACCATCAAAATATGTGTAACAGGAACTGACTTATTGTAAGAGCAATAGATGAATCTACTGTTATAACTGGAAAAGTTAACATTCCTCCCTTCAGAAAGTAGAGGCATCAGATCTAGTAGGCAACAAGCCAGCTATAATATGGCCAAATTTACCAGCACCATAAGTCAACTGGATATAATACTGTAAAATATGTAACATGTTCTTTTCAAGATCATATGGGGAAGTCACCAAGTATATTAATCTTTTATTGTAACAAACACCTGAGATTGGTATTTAATAAGGAAAGAGTTATATTTAGATCAGTATTTTAGGGGATAGTCAAGCACCACAGAGCAAGCCTGAAATTCCAGTACTCTGGAGGCAGAGGCAGGAGAATTAACTCCTCCCCACCATTGTTTTGGAAGATTGGGCATGCCCATCAATGTAGTTTCTGGTGAGGCTTTCCTGGGAGGTGGATCATGTCATGGAGGAGGGAATCTCATGGAGAGACAAGAATCCACGGAGTATGGGAATTAACTAGAGCCCTCAGAAGTGCTAATCACTTCCAAGAGTGACACCCCATGGTCTCACACCCTCCCTTAAAACCCACCTCATACAGTTTAAGGATCAAGCCTCTAGCACATCAGCTCTTGGGGAACACAAATAATACCAAGATTGCTTTCAGTTTGTTCCACAAAATACACCTTATCAAATTAAAAGAAAGTATATAAATTAGCCAGTGCCTATTCTAGGACTATAGTAGATTTGAACCAGAAATCAATATCTGAAAGATAGCTGAATAGCTCTCAGGTACTTGGAGACTTTAAAACATTTTTTTACAATTGCTCTTGTTTTGCATTGCTCAGTGTCAAACTAGGGTGTCAAACATAATAGGCAAATGCTCTCCTGCTGAGCATTCCAAGGCAAAACATTTCTAAACACAGTGCTTAAAGACAGAATTCCACAAAATTAACAGTTTTAACTATTTCAAATTAAAATTGTGATGTAAACTATAGGATAAAGTACAATATTTACAGAGAAATATGTATATATGCATTGATGCATATATGGAATAGAAAGACACTGAGTTAACTATACAATTATCTATATTGTTAAATCCAGAGTAATTGGGAGTAAAAACACTAATAAGTGCTAGAACAGAAATCAAGTTTACTTGATTTCTGAAAATGGGAGATAATAGAAAAAAGATCAACAAAACCAAAAGCTAATCATTGGAAAAGATCAATAAAATCACTAACTGTGTAGCCAAACTAACACCAAAAGGAAGCATATAAAGTCACATTAAGGCACTCACTGTAGATCCTATGAAATTAAGTACATAATCAGAATATTAAGGACATATTATGTCCCCAAATTTAATAACCTACATGAAATTGGCCAATTCCTTTAAAGGCATGATCTGCCAAAATCCATACAAGAGAAAATAGAAGGTACCAGGCAGACAGGTTCACTTGGAAATTCTAGCCCAGATGCAAGGGCAGTATTACACCAGTTCTGTGTAATCTCTTTTGGAAGGTAGAAACAAAGAAGGCACTCTTTAGCTTGTTCGTTGTGGTTAAAGTACCATAATATCAGGCGTTTTAAGAAAGAACACTTAGACCAGCCTCTGTCATCAACATAATCCAAAAACCCAGTAGCGAATTCTATCAAGTAATGTACAAAAATAATTATGCATCATGACGAAATGGAATTTTGCCCAAATGTGTAAGACTTTGAAGGTAAAGGTCAGTGTGATCCATCCCATCGTGAACACACTGAAGAAGAAAAATCAAGTTTGTGTCATAGATTCGTAAAAAACTAGGATTTGATAAGAAATCACCAAAAAGTGATATAGAACATGCACTTGTACTCTACTGCTAACTTTATGTTTGGTAGTGACAAACCAGAAGCTTTCTAACAAAGCAAGAATGTCCCCTCTTAACCATTTCTCTTTTATATTGTACTAGAAGTCCTCTATAATTCAGTAAGAAACAGGAAAAAATGAAAGATGTAGAGATTGGGAAGGGAGAACTGAGTCTGTTTGTGTTCATAAATGGCAATCAGGAATAAGTCCTTATACTCAAAAGAGAGAACAAAAGTTAATAAAACTGAAGAAGGAAAAATGATATTATGAGATACCCCTGTGATCTAGGGGATAGTTAGGAATTATCTTGAAAAGTTTTATTCCTATAAATTAGAATATCTAGAATTAAATGACACTTATTAATACAGTCAAGCTGTCAAGTGAGGCAAAGAATATCAGTAGAAAACTTCAACAGATCAGTAACAAGCAATGAAACAAGCAGTAGTAGTCTCCCAACAAGAAGAGCCCAGGGCTGTGTGGATTTACTGTTGAAATTTAGCAGACATTTAATTAGAAGGCTGACATTAGTTCTCTCAAACCATTCCATGGAATGGAAAGGAAAGGAATGCTTCTAGATTTGTTCTATGAAGCTGGCATTACATTGACAGCAAGAAAAGGTAAACAGAAACACCAACAAATTTCAGTAAGATCATACAAATAAAATTCAAGTGTGAGTGTGTGATTGAAAAGATCATACATTACCATGAAGTGGTTTATTTTTCATTCAGTTCAACATACACAAATCGATACATGTTATGTACGGTATAAACAAAATCAAGGAAAAAAATTCACCTAAAGTGATGTATCAAGATCATGAAAGAAAATGCAACACTCCATGAAAAGTCCTGAAGAAACCAAAATCTTACCTCAAAATAATGAAGTATATGTATGTATGTGTATATAACAGAAATGCTGTTTTTCTCATTTAAAACATACATACATATATATCAAATGAGAAAAACAGCATTTCTTCTAAAATGGTGTCTACTCTCACCACTTCTGTTTGGACACTGGAAAAAATATAGGGCCTTCAGTTTTTTGTTTTTTTGTTTTTTAATTTTTTTATTTTAGGGAAGGGTCTACAGAGTGTTCAGGATCTCATTACTAGATTGGACTAGTGATCAACCTGATTACAGCCTCCCAAGTGCTGGGATTATAGGTGCACACCACCACACCCAGTCTCAATTGCCATCTCAGTGGGACCCAGGGGCAGGGCCTGCAGGCAGGCCTAGGGATCAAATTCCCGGCTCCTGAGCCTGCTTGCAGGTGCTTTAATCTGCTAAGCTACTTGGCCAGCCCTGGGTTCTTCAGTTTTAAAGGAGCATTTTAGATAAAATATTTTTCATTGAGTTTTTGTTTTCTTCTAACACTTTTAAATATATCATTCACTCTCTCCTAATCTGGAAGGTTTCTAATGGGAACAGAGACAGAGACAAATGTGTTTATAGCTTTATAAGAGTTTTCTCATATGTGATTCTTTTCACTTGCTGTTTTCAGAATTCTCTTTTTAATATCAGTGTTTTCAAAAATATTCAGTTAAATTAAATGCAAGTAATAATAACATAGGGAACTTTTACCTTACGTTCTACAAGTAAGATACCAGTAATTGCAAGATAACTTTGTTTATGATGATTGCTTGATTTTAAATTTTGATAGCTTGATTAAGATGTATCTTATGGATCTAATGCATCCACTGTCTTTGAGCTCCTTGTACATTGATGTCCATGTCTCTTCCAAGATTTGAGAGGTTTTCAACCATATGCCTGTGAGTCTTCTGTTTTCTTTATTCTCTCACAAGAATTCCCCTAAGTCTTATATTAGTTCTCTTGATGGTTTTTCTTAAATTCTGTGGACTTTCCTCATTTATTACTTCTTTTTCTCCTCTGATGAGGACTTAAAATGTTCTATTTTGATAGTCTTACTTCTGCTTGATACCTTGTACCTTTGCCCTCCATTGCATATTCCACTGCATCATTCAGCTCCTGAATTTCTGGTTTTTAAAAATTTCAAATTCCATTCATATATTGTTTTCCTCTTTCATTGTGCCATCCATCTATATTCCTCATAGCTTGTGATCTTGAAAAACCTGCTGTGAACAATTTTTTCATGAAAATTGTGAATCCCATTGAGGTTAGTTATTGGGAAATTCTCATATTCCTTGGATGGTACACATTTCTATTCTTGATCTCCTGTGTTCTCTGCACTTGAAGAGAACATCCCCTCCTGCCTTTACTGACTGGCTTTGGGAAAGAAACACCTTCACCAGGCCTGCTGTGGCTCTCTCTGATCTTTTCTCTTAATGAGCCCACTCTGTCCCCATCTGTGTGTAACCACAGGCTGTCTGTAGCTACACATGATCTAGCTACATAGGAGTGAGGCATTTGGAATTTGAAAGCACTTGGAGCCAGCTCAGGTATTTCCTGGGCCAAGTATACCAAATGGCTGGTGGCTGAGTCCTATTTTTAGTTCCCAAATAATTAATCTAATTCCTCTGAATAAGGGTCATATTAAAGATTTCCTGCCATATTCTTATTCAAATGTAAAGCATCATTATAATAAATTTAACCTATTATCTCTATTCCACCATGTCCACTTTGCTATATTCTCTCAATCTGATGATCATTTTTTGGTAAATAATAATTTTACTACACATACAGGCTGACCTCCAAATGACCTTGGTTGTCTTTACACAAACTGCATACCTAGAAACTACTAATGTAAGATTATAGTAAAACATTGTGTAGAGGGACTTAGACCTGCTGAATTTGTTTGATCTATGTCTTCACCCCAAAGACAGGGAGCTGTGGTTTCTGCATGGCTGTAATTGTGTCAGAGCACATAGGAAACCTATGTTCTTGCTGCTCTGTGTTAAAAACACACACACATATGTGCGCACACACACACATACACACACACACACACACATGCCTCAGCTCTCCTCTAAGTAAGCCATAAAATGTTTGTAGGTTTGTCAACATAAAGCAGGCATTTTAGTACCTATTAGACTTTCCAGTGAAATGATAGTAATGCCCATGTTTTCTGTGCCACTCAACACAGCTAAGGAGACGCTATGCTAGATTAAATCCTTTGTGTGTTATATATTTGACTACAGTCTTCAGTCTGAGACCTTAATTTTTGACTTTACGTTTATTTTCTTATTTATTGTCAAGCATGCATCATTACCACTAAGGATTTTAAAAAAGATGGAAAATCTCCCATAGCACTAAATATCATTCTGTTCTATTTGGAAAGAAAACATAACAGTAAAATTTTAAAAGCACCTATTAAAATGTTAAAATTTGGAAAATATTTCAAAGGCTATCTTGACTAACCTCATGTTAATGCTGCTTTATCATTCTGATCAATTTTTCATTTCACTGTCATCTTTGCATTCATTATTAAAAATTAGGTTATTAATGTATTAATTATATTAATTTAATTTTATAAATATTATTAGAATTGAAGATATAAATTTAAAGAATCTACCCAGACAAAGGTTCCTACAGAACTTCGGAATCTTAGTATTGAAGCTTTGCTTTGCACTTGGGGGTAGGAAAGCAGCTGAGAGTTAATGACTATGTGGGCATGACCGTCAGTGCTAAGTGCTGCTCTCATGGCATGTATTTTTTAAAACCCTACCAGTTTTAATGATATTAACTATAATTTATTTTAGTACTGTTAAACATATCAGAAGATATGTTGTACTTGGGAGGTGGAGGCAGGAGAATTGCCACAATTTCAAGGCCAGCCTGAACTGCAAACTAAGATTATATAAAACAAAACAAAGCAAAAACTTAAATAATAATATATTTTGTATCTTAACTCCACAGCCTGTTAATTTATCTCAATATTCTAATACATTACCAACACAATTATGACCTGAATATTTGGGTAGTGATTAGACGGTATCTCACTAAAGCAAAGTGCTTGTACCTCACTTTCAAGTATTCCTCTTTCTAGAAATAATTTCCATAGAACAGAAGCATGGACACATAAATATTGGTTTGTACTGACAAGTGCATGCTACCTTACAGTAGTGAAGCATGCTTGGCAGTCATTGTCCTGGAAATCAGAAATGGCTGAAGAAAATGTGGTGTCCTTTACATCTGTCAAGGTCCCTTATAATAGCTGAGGTTTTTGCCAGAGACTACAGTACATGTGTAATTTCAGGAGATCGTGCAATATTATCATTGCCAAAAGGTCATACATTTTAATACCCTCTTTGTGTTGAAATAAAATGATTATGCTGGAAAATTTTAGACAGATACTTCTACTGGTATAGAAAATTCATTTCAAACATAGGGCAAATAACTAAATATTTTACCTCTGGAAAGTACAGAAGAAATATCAAAAATACATTTATCATGAATAATCTTTTTTTTTTTTTAGACAGGATCTCACTATATTAGTGCAGGTGGACCTTGAACTCACAGAGAACAAGCTGTCCTTGAGCTTACAGTGATCTTTCTGCCTCTGCCTTGTGAGTGCTAGGATTACAGGTGTGCCTGTTATAAACATAGTCTGTGTCATTACAGTTTCTTAACTGAAACAATGACTATAATTGATGGCTAACACTTTCTGATCTTACACTGAAGTAGAGAAAAGGAAGTAGGATTTAAAATTGAAATACTCAGTTTAGTCTTAGTGTATCAGGAACTCAAAAGGTAAGAAAGACTTGCCAATCCAGGTAGTTATCATTCTGACTGTGGTTTTATGTTTTAACTCATTTCAGCAAAATTTCTGGAGTTTTTCCACTGTGCAATTTGTGTGGGTTTCTGTTGTTTTAAGACCTATCAATAACATCTTCACACTGATTCCTATAAAAGATAAAAGATATAGGTAGTAGAATTTAGGCACACATACGGGATAATAGATGCATGTGTTGAAATAAAAAATATTTCATAACACAGCTTTCTGAATATGCTTGTGTTAGATAATACAATTGGACTTGTATGAGGAAACTGATCATTATGAAGCAAATAATATAATCTAATGGACAGTATTGTTAAAAAGTGTTTTAACCAGTATTTGGATTTCCTTCATGGTATATTGTACTTTCTACTGAAGTATAAATACTGACTATGAAGTGTGATTGTACAGCTTAATAAATCTGCACAGTCAAACACAGCAAATAATCAAAACAGAGACCAAGATATGTTAGAGAACTCCAGAAATCATCCAGGTGTCTTATTTCTATGACTGCCTCACCCATACCAAAAATAGAACAAAATTTCCTATATAATTGCCTGTAGCAAAAATGAGAAACTAAATCAAGTCAATACTTAATGATTAAGCTAGAAGCAGAGATACACTGTGACCATGAAAACCTTGTGGATTCTGTATTCAGAAACTGCAGTAATTAAACAAATGAGGAAAACCTGATCAATTTTGGCACAACTGGATATCATCATAATAATTTTTGATCCGGTAGGAAATTGCACAAACAATTCTTTTAAATTCTGTATTTTCCATAAAATTAGGAAAGAGTTAAAGTGTAAGAAACAATGATAATGATTAAATAATTTCAGTGAGATTATTTAATCATTATCATTGGTGAGAGTCTCAAGAGGAAGAGAACACACCAACAGTACTTTCAAATAACTTTAAAAAGATAAATGGAAAGCTCAGAACCTGGGTCACATAGGATGACATAAATTTGAAAGCATGCTGAGTTAGTTACTTATTCTTATCTCTGAAGAATGGTAGCACCAGACTGCAACCCTTCTATCTCAGTGAAACATGCAGAAAGGAAAGCAAAGACAGAACCTTCCACAGAGATTACCAGTAAGCACAACAAAGCACTAAAATAGATTTCATTATTGTTACTTAATATAGGCAGACAGGGTTCCCTTCTTTTAGCAAACCTAATAAGATGTCTAGTGCATGTCACAGTTACCTGCCCCTTTTTAAATTTAACTTTTGATTTTCCTCACTGGTTAACCAAACATTGCTCCTCATGGTCAAGTATCTGTGACTTTTTGCTCAAAGTAAAAGATGGGACAAGTCTTGAATTACTGAGCATATTAAAAGTGTATGTTTTCTTATATGTTATTGCTTGCAATGAGAGTAAAAAGAACCACTCACTGTGGTCTTAATAGTGTCACTGAGGGCCCCCCAGCTACAGCCAGCCTTGGAGAGTCTTATTTATCCTGTTAGTGGAATGCATCTGGACCTCAGATTGACATCTGGAATGAGTCCCTCAGCATCCTCAGACAGTTGTTCTCATCATTGATCCAGAAAAGCACCCTCTCAACAAATGGGCTTCCATATCCAGGCTAATTTTGTACAGGTTTATCTTCTGCACTATAAATGAAGAACAGTAAATGTGCAGTAGGCATTTGGCTTAATATCTGGTTAAGAAAACTGTCATATTTGTATTATGAAAAAAATATGTGACTTGGTTGTTCTAAAAAGAGAAAAATTAAATGTAGTTTTCTTAATGAAAAAGGACACCCATTGGAAAAAATATGTCTGTTATAAAAATAATCTCCTTTGGATATCTGAAATAATAAATTCACAGACATTGAAGTTCTGACATCACTAAGCACAGAATATACAAAGAATTTCAAGATGATATAGTTGTTTACCTCTCTTTCCTGAAGTACAGTGACTTGTTCTAGCATTTAATCTGCAGCAAAATAGGAAAGAAATTAGTTCTGCTGCACCAATCTAATTAAAAATAAAGAATAATATCAGTTTCTTTACATTATTTCTCTATCATCATAACATCCTAGCATTTCCAGTCATTGTCACAAATGTCACAGTTGCTTAACTGTTTTTCATTAATTTGTTTTCGCCCTGATTTTTTCTGAAAATATTCAGTGATATTCTCTATAAAGCTGTTTAGTAAGTGACACAGCACTTTTTCTAAAAGTTGCTTTCAACCAATAAAAAGTTTAGAAAACTATGTAGTGATGTCGAAGAGAAAAATGAAGCCACATGATGGTGACATTGTGGACCACTGAGGAAGCCATCACCCAGTAGGTTTAAAAATGCCTTTGGGCCTATCAGATAACCATCTGCATATAGGCATTCTCAGATACTTGCGCTTCCCTTCAATGCAGACAAGTCCTCTCCTAATAAATAAACACTCCTTGTGTCACAGTAATACCCCACACGCTATCACCAGCTTATCTCGTGCAACAGCACAGGGTAGACCTTTGGCTTGACATTAGTACTGCTGGCTATAGTGGCAACCTCAGAAGTCTTCCAGGACCTTTTGATATAGAGTAATGCAGGCAGTAATATGGCAGGGGAAATTTGTCTATGCCAATACATTTACTTTATTGTAGAAACAAAGACTCAGAGTTCAAATCAGTGAACTTGGATCCTATGATTTGAAAAATTATTAAAGTGTGTTCACCTTTACCCAAAAGCACTGTGTGACATGAAACTCCTTTCACCTTTTCGGACAAGAGTGTTTGTTCATATTAGGATTAAAGAGTTATTGTCTAACATTATTGTGCTTTATCTGACAAGGAACTACCTTATTTCAATGTAATGCATATCCAGGCTGGCCATTTTATTTCATGAATTCTTGACATCATTAACCTCACAGTACTCACAATATCTATAATTTTTATAAAATTCAGTCCATCATCATCATCATCATCATTATCATCATACAAAATACATTTTCTTTCAGAAGCTATGTAAAATTTTTCTTTTTTTATGTAAAATTTTTCTGTAAAATGTTTTTGTTATTTTCCTTAACAGACTTGCTTCCCAACAGCTCCTTAGTTTTATTTAATATACTATTCTTTGAAGGTACAACACATATCAAAGAAATAATTGAAAATGAGAAATGTGTAAGTATAATAAGTGTATAAAAGTATCGACTATAAAATATTAACTAACATATCCATCAAATGAATGAATTATAAATAAAATTTAAAAAGTTATTAGGTAAAAATTCAATTTATAATAAGAAACTTAAGTTTCTAATCAGAATCTCAAGATAATGAGATACCAGAAAAGCCAAATAATGTCTATGACATATAAAGCACACATAGAAGATCATCTCTGTGTATTAGAGATAAGATGGGTGGGTGTAGATTGCATAATGTTAAGGCTATTTTTTTAATGTTTTAAAATTTATTTATTTATTTATTTATTTATTTATTTATTTATTTGGTACAGGATCTCTTTACACAGCTTGGAACCATAGTGATACTCCTATGTTTTGGTGGATCCAAGGATTGAACTCAGGCCCTTGCACTTGCCAGGCAAGTGCTTATTCTACAGCTATCTCCCTGGTCCCCATAGTGATCCTCCTGTTCAGCCTCCCCAGGACTGGGATTACAGGCATGCACCAACATGCCTGGTTTGGGGCTGGCATGGTGGGTCCAGATTTCTAGAGCCAGCACCGCATGCAGTACTGGGGATTGAACCTGGGTCCTTGTGATTGCCAGACAGGCGCTTAGACCACTGATATACCTTTCCAGCCCTGAGCCCACTTTTCTTTTCCAGCCCACCTTTACTTATGGTAAAACAGGAAAATAATTTTTCCTCACTGTCCTCTGGATATTGTCTGAAAACAAAAAAAAGCATTAATTCATCTGCAATCTTTTTTTCATCAAAATGTTTGATGTATAAAAATGCAACAAGATTAAGCAGAAAAATGGAACCCATAAACCTTATTAGCTAATAGGCAGATTAGAGGAAAAATATTGTATTATAAACTATGTGCAAGGTAACATAAAAATAAACAGGCCAAAAATGCCTGTTATATCTGTTATAGGCAACTACTAGAGAATACAGAAGGTTGTAGATTTGAATTACGGGTAGAAAAAGTGCAGAACTCTTTCTGGACACCTAATAGAAACACTAAATGAGCTATGCCTTAAGAGCAGGGCCATTCCAATTCTAGGTTAAAACTCATCAGAGGCATGGCCAGCAACACAAGGCTTTGGTTCTTTCTGCTGTCTTTCTGTGAGTTCATTATGGTATGCATAAATACCCAGGCTTGGGGTTGGGGATTTACTTCAGTGGTAGAGCAATTGCCCAGAAAGCACAAGGCATGGGTTCAGGCTTTAGCACCAAAAGAAAAAACCCAAGCAAAGTGAATGTCCTGGCTAATGCTCAAGAGCACGAGTGTAGCTGCATAGAGATGAACACCAGTTTCTTAGTGGGCTGTGCTCCAAAATTATTGCCTGAGTCTAATTGTGATGCATACTAATATGGTTACAGTGGTAAATTTGAAATCACTACTGTTCACAGGAGCTTAGAAAACTGTTGTGAGGTCCACAAGCATGTTTAACAAGTGTGGAGTCATCAGTCTCAGGTCATATGTAGAGCTCTATGTTCCAAAAAACATGACTAAATCATCCACTTTCATATTACTTTGGTTTTATTGTATTGGCAACTTCAATTTAAATGAAAACCACAAGGAGGGGTAAATTCTGGGATTCTTTCTATAGGAAAAAAAAATACCTATTTTAGCAGGAAAAATTCTGTATGGTATGTGTATAAACTTTTTCAATACAGTGTGTGTGTGTGTGTGTGTGTGTGTGTGTGTGTGTGTGTGTGTAGACTTTTCCAAAGCCAAGGACAGTAGGTGTGGGAAACAATAACACTGCCAAAATGTCTTCTTCAAATGTTATCAAATAGAGCTCTTCCCAGTGAGAGCAGAAGTGCAGGAGGTGGTATTGCAGCTGGAGGACAACCGCAGGTCCTTTAAGGATGCATTTATAGCATCTTCCCTGAGCCCAAAGATACTGTAGCCAAGGAGCATGAATATTGCTGGGCTGGAACTCTGGGTAAGTGGCTCTGCCAGAGTAAGCCAGGTGCATGGCCCATCACCCTACATGAAATGAAGCACCTGGAACCTGGCACTTGGCCTCATCAAAGGAACACAAGGTATATCCACTGTAACAAGGTGAAACACTTTGCATACCAGCCCTCAATTTATGATTTGTTCTGTTATATAGCTATAAACTCTGCTTCTATGGTCTATGAAACTAATAGTTATCAAAGTTTGTCAATTTCTGAATTTTGCTTGATATTATAATTGCTAATTATATTACTGTAGCTAGGATGTCATAACTGTTTTAACCACTTGGGTAGCAGTATGGTGAAATGCTGGGGTAAGAACCTCACCAAAGCCCTACACCTGAAGACAAAGGACAATTTGTCTTTAGCAAAACAGCAAAATCCTGCTCTCATTTGGGAAGGCAGGATCTTGGGACAGACATAAATCAAGAATCTCCAACCCAGAGAAGAGATCCCAGAACAGAGTCTTCCTAGAATGGCCTTGGTAGGGTTGATATCTCTACCAATGATCAAAATTTCACAAGAATTATCCAGAAGTCAAAATAAAGAGTTCTTCCTGAAATAGAAAATGATAAGATGCAAAAACAACCTTGAACAATTCCAGGAGACATCAGCATAGAAGAAATTAGAAGTCACACACCTGAAATCTCTGACATGCTTACAACTGAAGTAAAGAACTCAAGCAGCCAGGGAGATGGCTCAGTAGAATAAGCACTTCCCTGGCAAACACAAGTGCCTGAATTCAATCCCTGGTTCTGGGAAAAAAAAAAAAAAAGAACTCCAGATGGGTATAGAGAAAATCAGATCAAAAGTAATATTGCAGGTTAAAAAAAGAAATGATAACTATAATGGAAGAATTGCTGAACATGTCTAAAGAAGACAATGATAAAAAAATGGAATATAGAAAAATGATGGAGACCTTCAATGAACAATATAGGAAAACAATAGAATGCATGAAGTAGATTTAAAGAGATATCCAGGAAATTAAAAATTCCATTAAAAGCTAGCAAAAAATGTTTGAAAATAAAAGTAAACATAGACTTTCAGACTTATTTATTTATTTATTTATTTTTGTATTTCAGGTAAGAGTCTACAGGGTGTTCAGGGTCTCACTACTAGATTGGACATGTCATGATCCACCTGTTTGCAGCTTTCTAAGAGCTGGGATTAAAGGCTTGTGACACCATGACCAGTCTCAATTATTGAGGTGCACCCTGGGGTTGGGACTGGCATGGTAGGCCCGGAGATCGAATCCTTGACTCTGTGCCTGCTTGCAGATAGATGCTTTAATCCACTGAGCTATTTGGCTGGCCCAACTTTCAGACTTTGAAGATATTATTCCAGCTAGCTATCAGGAAAGGAAAGTTCTTCTAAAAATAATGAGGAACCATGAATTAATAATTCAACAGCTATAAGATAACACAAAGATGAACAACAGAAGACTGATAAGTAGCAGTGAAAAAGGAGTCAATGCAAATGACAAAAAGACTGCAGAAGTGGTAGAAAACTTCCCAAGCATGGGAAAAGAATCAGACATATAGATAAGTGAGGCACATGGAACTCTAAATTGTGTGGTCAGTTTTTGCTGGTTTTTTTAAAGGAGGAGTTAATGTTTAATATTTTTTCTATCCTGAATTTCTTAGTTTTTTTTTTTTTTTTCCCTGTGTTTTAGGGCAGGGTCTATATGTAGTGATGCACTTGTTTACAGCCTCCCAAGCAGGCACCACCACATCCAGTCTCAATTGCCATCTCAGCATGCCCTGAGGGACTGAACTTCAGCCACTGCCCTCTGGCTAAGCAGGCACTTTAGTCCCCTGAGCTATTGGGCTGACCCTACTTACAGGATTTTTGTTGTTGTTTTGTTCTTCCTTTACACAAATCTTGCATGTTTATGTCTAGTAGTCTGAGCAACTAATTTAAAGATAGCATTGTGTAACACAGCAACCATAGCTGAATTTCTATTTGTTTAAGTGAAATTTTGTATTATTTCTAATGCTGTTTTCTACCATCAAATCAAAAGGAGGTTGGAGTGAAAGATTCCAAGTTTTGAAAGAAAACAACTTTGAACACTGATTGATGTACCCTGCAAAACTATCTTTCAAAATGAATGGAAAAGTAAAATACATACATGACAAAGAACAACTAAAGAAATTCATGATAAGCAAACCAGTCCTACAAAGAGTACAGAAAGATATTTTAGAAAGCGATCAAATCAGTACTATTCCAAGAACAACAACAGAAAGAAACTACCAAATAGGTTAAGCAATTAAATAGAAGGGAAAAGTACAGAACCAACAGCAGGAAAATAACATGACAAAGATAAGCCAATGCATATCAGCTATAACCAGTGTAAATGCCCTTAATTTGTCAATTAAAAGAAATAGATTGGCAGATTTCATCAATAAACAAAATCCAGAGCCTATCTTGGGACAGCCCGGGGAAATAGCTCAGTGGCGTAAGCACTTGCCTGTCAAGTTCAAGGTCCTGTACCTGGAAAAAAAAATCCAATAATATGCTATATACAAGCAACATATTTAATTCAAAAGGAAATTAATAGACCGAATGTCAAAGGATTAAAAACAGTACTCCATGTGCCAGGAACTTAGACAAAAGTCAAGGTAGCTATTCTGTTCATAGAAAATGTGAACTTCAAACCAAAAATGATCATATGAGATCATGTATGCCTAAGTATAGGAGCACCCAACTAAGGCAAATTGTAAAAGGTATGAAAAATCAAATAACCAACAACAAAATTTTAATGAGGGATCTTAACACTCTATTGTCTCAAAGAAATAGATAAGCTAGACAAAATTTAGCACAGAGGAAGTAAAACTGAACCAAATCTTTGAATAAATGGACTTAGTAGATGTTTAGTGTTCCACCTAACAGCATCTGAATATATATTGTTTTCAGCTGCCTATGGGAGATTGTGGAAAATAAACCACATGCTAATCCATGGAACATACTTAAGTAAGGGCAAAGGAATTGAAACAGTTCCATCTATATTATCTGGCCATAGTTCAATGAAACTAAAAATTAACAGTAAAAGAAAATGCAAAACCTCCACAATCTCATGGCAATTGACTAACATTCCTCCTGAACAACCAATGGGTAACAGATGAAATTAAAGAAGAAATTTATTTATTTATTTTGCAGTACCAGGGATCAACATTTGGATGTTGTGCTTGTGAGAAAGGTACTTTATGCCACTGAAGTGTATCTCCAGACTTGAAGAAGAAATTAAACAATATCTATAATCCAATGAAAATTCAAACACAACTTACTGGAATTTGTGGGATGCAATGAATGCAGTTCTCAGAGGGAAAATTGTAGTGGTCATCTTGCATATTAGGAAAATAGAACAAATAAATACCTTAATGCTATACCTCCAGCTTCTAGAAAGCAAGTCAAATACAAAGGCCAAAAAGGGAGAAAAATTACAAAGATTAGAGAATAAATTAATGCAACTGAAATAAAGAAAACAATATGAAGAATTAATGAGTGAAAGAATTTGTTCCTTGGAAGATAACATAAAATTGATAAGCTCCTAGTCAACCTTATTACAAAAAGGAAAGGAAAAAATCCAGATTCAAGCAGTAATAAGTGAAAATGGTGAAATGACTACTAATCCTGTGGAAACTCAGAAGATCGGTGTTATGGGTTAGGTTTAGTTGTCTCTCCAAAGCCTCACGCAGTTGTGGAGTGGCTACCAGACTTTGTGATTGGTTTGGGATCCAATGCTGGGATTGTGGTTGTGATGGCCCTAAGGCAGATACTCTGTATTACAATGTGAGGAAGTGAAAGAGGCTATCTAGATGCCTGAATTACTGCTTCTCCTTTTGCTCTTGCTTTTTGCTGCCACCATGAACTGATACTCTCTGTCATGTGCCACTCTGACCTGGAGTCAGCTGAGTATAGACTGAAGTCACCACTGACTGTGAGCTAAATAAACTTTTCTTTTCTTCATTTTGGGTGTCAGGTATTTTGTCCCAGAAATGAGAGAAGAGTAACTGAGACAGAATTTGATACCTGAGCAGTGGGGTTGTTGTTGTTGTGACTAAACATGACCATGTGGATTCCAAGGTTTTGGGAAGAGATAGGAAAGGTTTGGAGATGTTGCCCACTTGTGAAGAGCTGGAACAGCTTTGGCTGTACTATGCGGGAGGTTCTGGTCAGAGTTTAGAAGACCAGAAGGCTGATAGAAATCCTGCCAGTAAGCACCAGGTTGGGGAGGTTTCTGCTGGGAAGAAGGACTGCATTGGTTGTTGGACTGCACATGGTATGTATTCTGGCTTGGCAAATAGTTTGTCTGCATTTTGCTCATGTCCAGAGACTTTGCCTGAGACTGAGACTGAAATTAAGTCCTGTGAAATGATTAATCTTTCAAGAGTCAAATGTTGACTCAAAGCAGTCAAATATTGAGGCAGTGGCATGCCTATTGTTGGGTGGCTTTTAGTCAGATTTAATGTTGAGAATCAGGAAGGAGCAAGAGCAAAAGGAGAAATAGCAGCTCACACAGCTAGCTAGCCACTCTCCCCTCTTCACATGTAATGCAGAGTATCTGCCCTAGGGCAGTCACACCCATATTCCTAGCATTGGATCACAAATCAATCACAAACTTCAGAACCTGTCCTATGACTGCATGAGGCTTTGAGGGGGACAACTAGACAAAAACCATAGCAATATCTACTTCAAAATTTTTAATGCTCATAGGATGGAAAGCACAGAAGAAATAGACAGATTCCTAGATAAATACAAATAACCAAAACTTGCCCACCCATGGCTTCCAAGTCTTTCTCCCTGATTTCAGTGTGCCCAACATGGGTTATATGTGTGTGAGAGGGTCACTGTTCTGCTCTCCCTCTTTCTGGGGCCTTTCTGTCTCTAGGGCTTATAGGCCACACTCCTTAGTCACCTGGGCACTAAGGGCCTACAAAGGCATTGGGAACCTGAATGACCTTTGGAGGACTTGTCCCTCACATGCTGTCCTGTGTTTATCCTTCCTTTTGCTTACTGATCTCACCTCCAATTCTTGGTAGAAGTCTAAGCGCCACACACACTTGACTTCATTGCAAAGAAGTCTGACATTGCATTATGCTGCAAGCCATGGCTTATGACCATGCTTATGCCCATGTTTCTTGTGCTGCCCAATTGCAGTAAAAGAATGCTTTTGTTGCATTTTACCTCGAAAACATTTTGGGCTATTCAAGCATCTGGAGTTTCCTTTCCTATTCTGTTTATTTGGAAATATATAAATCTTTCCAAATCCTGTTTGTTTTTTTATGTGTTCTATTCTCCTGGTGCATATGTTTTAAAAATCTTTTGGATCCTCATAATTTAGGCAAATCATGAATCTCCTGCTTTTGACAATTTTCTCTTTTACCCTAAGATGCTTTCACTTCTTTATGAAATTCTTTTTTGTTACTGTTGTATTTAGTACAGGGTCTATAGGGTCTCATTATGTAGACTGGACTTGTAGTGATCCTCCTGATTTTTAGCTTCCCAAGCACTGGGATTACAGTCACGTTTCACCATGCCCAGTCTCCATCACCATCTCAGCACTCTCCAAGGGCAGATCCAGCGTGGCATGCCAGGATTTGAACCCTGGTCCCTACATCCACCTAAGCAGGAGCTTTAGTCCACTGAGTTATCTGCCCAGCTCTCCTTCTTTATGGAATGTGATTTCTCCTCCCTTTTATTTATGTGCTTCAGTGAATTCTTTTCTAAACATCTAATTTTTATTCCTCATTCCATCAGATTAGATATGTGTTATTCTCCACTCTGAGCTCATTTGCCACAGTGACAAAATATGGCATTGGCAACTGTCTCATTGGTTCTGAGTACTTTAGTCTCTTCATGGTGAGTGATATGTAAATACCTCAAGAATGTCATGTTACAGAAGTTATAGCAGGCTATGTCTTCCAACATGTGAATGACACTTGACACAGAGATCTTTGAAGGGCCACTCTTATGTTAGGCAAGCTATTAAATATCATATTTGTCCTGTCTTCTACTTAAATTCAGCAAGGCTACCTTGGTAATCTTCTGCCTGTTCAATTTCAAATGAAGTCGAAAATGAAATACTTAATGGTACAGCTATAGCATGATCTAGTTACCAGGCATGGGAAACTCTTTATTTTTGGTATCAGGAATTGAACTCAGAACCTTGTGCTTGCCAGGTAGGAGCTTGTGCTGCTGAGCTATATCCTCATGAAGCAGCTCTTCATGGTATTTATTTTAGGCTGTGGCCCCTACTGTACATGGCACATGCTTTCACTGTCCTGTAAATAAAGCAAGCATTCACATAACTAAGTAAGTGAAATCCTTTTTTTTTTTTTTTTTTTTTTTTTGACTTAATACAAGGTCTACAGGGCCTCACTTCACAAATCAAACTTGTAATGAGCTTCCTGCTTTCAGCCTCCCAAATGCTGGTGTGTGCCGTGATACCTAGTCTCAATCACTATCTCAGACTGCCCCCAAGGGTGGGGCCAGCAGGGCATGGTGGGGATTGAATCCTAATCTGTGTCTGCCTAAGCAGGTGTTTTAATCTGCTGAACTATCTGGCCAGCCCTAGCAAATGAAATTCTTGTATGGTTTACCATTTCAATACAATCATTTAGTGGCAGTAGCACATTATTCAGTCCCACATTGCAATGTCTGTTAATATTCTTAAGTTCTTAAGATTTGCTCAGTATACAGTTAAACAGAATGAAGCATTTACAACCCCACTTGATATTACTTCTTTTTTCTCATCTCACATAAAGACAGAGATAAGTACTAAGCACTCTGTATGAATAAATCAGCCTGCCATTTGCTGCAGTCTCATCAACATCAGGCGATAATACAAGTTTTGTCACTGGCATCAATGAGTAGAGCTGTTATTCAGCAGCAGCACTCAGTGTCAATATTCAGGTGCACCAAATGAGTAAGATGTGTAACCTCGGTGTGGATCCTCTAGCACAGTGTCTTATGTGGAATGTGTCTGCAGCCAAAGGATGTCCCTCATCTCATGCCAGTGCAAAGATGTGTGATCTGTGGTATTTTAAGTGTAAAATAGAAGGAGCGGAAGAAAGGCATGGATACAGCATCAGTGTGAACCATTAGGAGGCTGAGGCCACTGACATAAAGCTTAGTGAACTAGCATTTTTTCTTTATAAACACATCTTTTAGCTAAGCCACACAAGTTTATTTCAAGTGTTTTATTTTCTCAAGCCAGAATAAAATCTAGAATCAAGGATTCCCATATTCCTGCCATGGACTGTCACTGAGAATGGCTCCCAGCACATTTTAAAAATTTACTTTTTGTTTTTTTGATACAAGGTCTCACTATGCAGTTCAGACTCATAGAGATCTTGCTATCTCAGCCTCCCCAGCACTAGGATTACAGGCATGTGCCACCATGCCAAGTTAGGGGCCCTCAAGGCATATGGTACCAGAGATCAAACTCAGATCCTTGCATTTGCGAGGCAGACACTTAGACTGCTGAGCTATCTCCCCAGCCCCTCCCAGCATGTTCTTTCTGGCTATATGATTATCGGTCTTCAAAACCATATAAATTCTCACAATGATTAGAGTGATAGCACTCTTCATGTATACAAGATATGATTGAAGAATACATTGAATTTTTGTTTAAAAAAATTTCTTACAGTGAGTGAAAGACACATCTCAACTAATTCCATTCAAAATATTCTTCCCTCATGTTGTACACATGTATCCTACTGTTCTTGCCATTTTCTGAAGCAAAGCTGAAAGTCCTTTTTCCTGAGTTGCTTTTCTTGCACTGTTGTAACTGTGTTGATGTTGTGAGTCAATTTAATGCATTTACGTTTCATGACCTTTTGACTTTGGGGAAGAGTCAGAAGCCACATGGCACCACATTTGGTAAGTAATGTGAATGCGGATGCACCAGGGTTTTTTCAGGCCTGTCTTAGTGTGGGCTGGCATGCAGCAGCAGCACTCAACACCATATCTTTAAATTTACAACACCACATAAAGACTCATGAAAGAAAACGTGTACACTGCTACAGAAAGTGGTCAGAATGATGAGATGTGTGTACTCACAGTAAGGGGGAGAACAGGGAGAGGGACTGGTGACTAGTGCCTTTTACTGTAATCATTTGTTCTTTACTTTTTTCTTTCAAAAGTATTTTTCTTTTTAAAACTTTTTATTTTAAGGAGGAAAATAAATCAAAATTTTGAAGCAAGATAATTAGTAACAATGGTTAATGCATTGTATATTATCATCTTTAAAGTCTTTGCTCAGAGTACAAAATATAGGCATGAAAATTTGTCCAAATAATATTAGTGGAAACCTTTCTTTTCAATGGACTAAGATAAATTAGTAGTATAACTAACTATTGTGGAGATTCCTCAAAAGACTAGGATTGCAGGTCCCATTCAACCCAGCTATTCCTCTTTTGTGTATCTTCCCAGAAGAACTGAAAACATGTCACAGTGATACATGTGACCTTGTGAGCACAGCAGCACACTTTATCACAGCTAAACTTTGGAAACCACTCAAATGCCCATAAACCGAGGAATAGATAAAAGAGATACAGTTTTGCTATACAATTCAGCTATACAGAAAGATAAACTTGAGACTTTCAAAGGTAAATGGATGCAACTTGAGACCATTAGTGAAATCTGACCCACACGTGTAAACATCATATAGTCTCCCTGGCATGAGAAACTGAGAGTACATAAGACCCAAAATGTATAATACATATTATAAAGAATAATAATATTCTTTATTATTATAAAGAACCTGTTCAAAAGAAAAGAAAATCTGGGATGGGGAAAGGAAGAGAAAAGAAAAAAAGATATAATAATCTTTAAAATTTAACCTTTATTTTTTTTGAGACAGGATCTCACTGTGCAGCTCAGGCTGGCTTTGAGCTTACTTTGTGGCTCATGCTGGCTTGAACTTGCAGTGATCCTCCTGCTTCAACCTCCTGAGTGCTGGATTATAGATGTGCACCCCCACACCTGGCTCATAGTTTATTTTCATGACACCTTGTATCGAATCATTGCTTTGTTTGTCAGTGATTGCTCTTGCCTTCTTGGTGTTCTACGTGATTTTAACTGCACTGCATTTAGGCACATTCAGTGGTTATGTCTTTTGTGGAAAGCAAAAGATTGGTTTTTTCCTCTAAAGTCATATTCTGAAAGTGTATACATGGGCATAGTTTTAAAGGGAAAGCTACATCTTCATGTATGTATTCCTTATGTGTACTTTTCCTTAAATAATTGTGGTTGCTCCTCAAAGCCTGAGCTCTTAACTTCTCTGTAGGTCATTGGTTTCATAAAGAAATGAGGAAAGCACATGCAGGTGTCTTGGTCTTGGAGAGCCTTCTAGTCAGTGTTATGCTGGGGAGGGGTCTCTTGTCTCACTGTTCACCATTTTTAATACTTTAAAATGAGCCATATCCATGATAGTTGGGAACAATGTATCAGAACTCCCTTAAAATCACATTCCTGGAGCCATGTGAAAATTAGGATCTTAGATGCAAAGGCACTGTGGGCTGTATTTATTTGCACTTGTTTTGGGAAACCTGTATACAGAAATGCTTAAATTATGGCTGAAATGTCATTATACTTGAATTTTCACCAGTTATCCACAAACATCACAAAAATGCTTAAATTATGCCTGAAATGTCATTATACAAGTTCAATACAGAAATGCTATAATGAGTGGGACTATGTCTATCAGAGTTTCTATCTAAAGAATGACATAATATAGGTAAAGTACTTGTGACTCAATGCTTCAATATTATGTCAAAGTGAAGTTTTTCCTCATATGATTTAAAAAAAATATTTATTTATTTTCCTGTATTTTAGGGAAGAGTCTACAGGGTATTTAGGGTCTCACTACTAGGTCAGACTTGCAGTGGTTCTCCTGTTAATAGCCTCCCAAATGCTGGGATTACAGTCATGCATCACCTTGCCTAGTCTCAATCACTGTCTCAGCATGCCCAGGGGCAGGGCCAGCAAGGCAGGTTTGGGGATCAAACCTCCGGCCACTGCATCTACTTGTAGGTGCTTTAATCTACTGAGCTATTTGGCCAGCCCTTCCTCATATGATGTTATCCATGTCAGTAACAGAGTAGAAGCCATAATGGAGCCATTTTCCAACCCAGTCATTTCAAAGGCCAAATCAGAAACAATGGGTATCTTTCCTGCTGTCCCCTTCATTATATCAAATATAAGGTATTGTGATATTAAGCTGAAATTGAGGAAAAACTTTGCTCTTCACTTTATTCAGCTACATCACAGGCCAACGAAGTGCTGCATCTAAGGCTTTGATCTTCATGAAGAAGGTGTTTCATTTATGGAAGGATCATCCATTCCGAAAGCTGCAGAAGCCTCCAGAAGTTTGTAAAATAATGTTATTGAGAAATTATAGAAAAAATGAAGATCAAAATGAATAACAAACATTTTATTGGGTGTCACTAAATCAAATTAAATCTTATTGAATGCAGGTAAAAAAGAGCAAAGATGTCACAGGACCATGTCAAGTAAGGCACTAATTCACTCTGAGCCAGGTTGCCTAAATGAGCCAGCATCCTTGTGCTTCTAACTACCTCAAAGGCCATTTGAGTTGTGTCTGTGGCTAAAGGTAACTGGTCATCCTTCTTTATGAAATGGTTTCTCATGGCAGTACAACTTTCTGAGAAACATGAGGGCAAAACTCAGATGAGCTTTAATATGCCATACTGAATAGTCATCGCAAATGGCAGAAGTAAATCTTGTGGAATGAGAATCTGTTGTTCAGTTAGCACTTCATGGCAGGGTCGGGCCAAAGAAGTTTCACACAAGATGTTTGTTTTCTTAATCCCTCAAATCAAGCTATCCTAGAATTAGTCATAACTTCTGCCTCCAAAATTATCAACAATCCTTGGGTCTTGAAGCAGTCATATTGTGCATTATTTCCATATCATTATCTTTCTTCAAAATGGTATAATATGTTATCATTGACTTAAACCCTGACACATTCCACTTGAATATGTTTAACAGACATATTGTCAAGTTTTATAAATTGTCTGTGCTAAAATGGGATGGAAGGCTGGGCGTGGTGGCACACACCTATGATCTCAACACTTGGTAGGCTGAGGCAGGAGGATTGCTGTGAATTTGAAGCCAGTCTGGGCTCCCTAGTGAGTCTAGGCCAGCCTGAACTTCATAGTAAGATCTGTCTCAAAAAAAAGTGGACAGTAATTCCAGTATATTCTATGCATATGCTAATATTATATAATTTATCACCTGCACAAGTGTCTCTTTGTCTCAGTTTTTTATCTATGTGGATAGGAGTAGGACAGGTGTTCAAAACCCCATCTCTCTAAAATGTCTCACATGATGTGTGGCTCACATGTCTTCTCTTTAGTGAACTGATAATGATCATTCTTGCAAAAATTACCTTTTGTGGAGGCAATGAACCATTCATTTATCAAATGTAAAGAGAGAGAGGTGGTGCCATGCAGATTTGGGGAACTTCCTCCCTCATCCTTGGTATGTCTTTAAGGAGCCTTAGCAGCAATGTTGTGCTGTCCACTGCATTGAGCCTAACATAAATGACAGTCTTGAAGCCATGCATAATTAATAATAATACACTCTACATCTCAAAATAGGAGAGTGGAATTTGATGATTTGACTCATCATCAAGAAATTATGCAAATTTAAGGTGATAGATATGGTGATTGCCTTAAGGGGATTGTTACCCAATGTATGCAGGGAACAGAAGTCACATTGTACTTTATGAGTATGTACAGGTTGCTTCCAACTATGAAAGAATGGGACAACCTCAACAATGAACTTGGCTTCAAAATAATTTTGAAGTTATTTGAAATAAACCATTTTAGTAGAATTTATTTAGAGGGTTTCAGATATAGCTCAGCTGTAGAAAATGTACCCAGTGTGTGTGAGGTGCTGTGTTTGATCACCAGTACCAAATAAGAAAGGACGTAAGGAAGTAAGGAAAGGAAAGAAGAAAAGAAAGAAAGAAAGAGAAAGAAAGAAAAACCCTATAGATCTCAATTTAGCATTAAGCCAAATGGAGCTGATTCACTTCCATGCATCTTGCTTTGCTTTGCTTTGCTTTGCTTTCTTTCTTCCTTTCTTTCTTTCTTTCTTTCTTTCTTTCTTTCTTTCTTTCTTTCTTTCTTTCTCTCTCTCTCTCTCTCTCTCTCTCTCTCTCTCTCTCTCTCTCTCTCTCTCTCTCTCTCTCTCTCTTTCGACAGGGTCTTGCTATGCAATTCAGGCTGGCCTTGAGCTTACTCTGCAGCCCAGGCTTGTCTTGAACTTGGAATGATCTGCCTGCCTCAGCCTCCCAAGTGTTGGAGTTACAGGTGTGTGCCACTACACCCCACTTATGTTTTGTCCTTATCAGTCCCTCTATGTGTAGTATATTTAGACATATATTGAAAGTATATTTAGAATATGTGATTGATCACAACCTCAACAGGAAGGTTAGAATAAGCCATTTTGCTCCTCATTTTCCTTTTTGGTCCTATTTTATGATTGTAGATATTTTCACCTTTTCTTGGTGAAGAACATTTTTATGTATCCAGTGATTCTAAAGCTGTTTACATGATAAAGTGTTGATTAGCATTAGGACGTTGAAATGTTTTAAAATTTAGAAGAATATAAACTTAATGTGACTAACCTTTGAAAATGTCAAAACACTGATACATACTAAGTCATAATCTTGACTGGCTCCATGTAAGAATTCTCTTCCATCATACCATATCTTTACAGTGTCAACTAGATTTAGTATTTTTTGAAGTGTTCTTATTACATGAGGCTTAATTTTTAACTATTATTTGGGACTTTTCCCCCAAGTTTGTACATGATACAAAAATCTAAATATAGTGCTTGGTAGCCTAAAGATGTAGTTAACTTTTTTATTGCATGATCCAGTATATTTCTGGTGAAGAACCACAAATTATATAACATCTTATTCCTACAGTTCAACTGAGGACTGGTAAAAAGCATTCATCTTCCCAAGTAATGTTTCCTATGTAACAAGCTGAGGCAAGGAAGATCACAAGTTTAAGCCCAGCCTTTGCAAACTGCCAAACCCAGCCTCTGAAAAATAAAATGTTTTAAAAGTTCTGGGGACATAACTGTATGTGAAGGCTCTGGGTTTGATCCCCAGTAACGTGAAAAAATCCCATCAATTCTATTATTTATATTGAAAGTTGGTTACAGAGTGTTTGTTGGAAAGTGGACATAGAACTGTTAAGTTGTAAAGTATACTTACACTATGAAAATGGATTTGGTTCTAAACTTAGGGAAAAATCTGTCTGTCTGGCCACTGCTTGCACCTGTCAGTGACACGAACTGCTGTGGACTGCCTCTCCTGGAAGACAGATGCTCACCTCATGCATCTGTTTCCCGTATGCATGCTGCTTGCATATATCAGGGAAATTAGGTTTATTTAGTTAAAATTTCAGAAATGTCAGTCTGCAGTGCCAAACTCCAGCTCTTTTCCCATAATACAGTTGTAGATGGTAACACAGTAATGTACCCAGATTCTAGTTGTTTCTTTTCTTTTTCTTTTTTTTTTTTTTGTAGAACCAGGGATTGAACTCAGGCCAATTGTGCTTGCCAGGGAAGTAATCCATTGATCCATCTCCCTGGCCCCTGGTTGTTTCTCTAACAAACTTTTGCTAGTAAATGTATACTACAGCTGCTGAATACCTAATGGTGGCTCACATTCACAAGTGAAGGCTTGTGACAATTGTGGGTTTTTGCAAAACCACTTTATCCCAAGTTGTCTAATTTTACATTCTTCTCCAGTTCTCTTTTAGTTTGCTGTGTCATTACATCTTGCTTGTATGAAGCTTCGATTCTGTCCCATTGATATCTAAATTGTGGTTTTCTGCAGTTTCTCAACAGCACTCAGCTGGTCAAGATTTTTGTATCACAGAGTTGGCAATTATGGCCCCAGTTCATTCTACTCAATATAGGATTTAAAAATCTCTTTTAGTCTGAGCACAGTATCAGCTTAGTCACTTTGTAGATTAGTAACTTCCTTAACAGTAAAGCCTCTCATATGGAAGTAGAATTCAGTTTACTCACATTAGCTGTAGTCCTCTTAAAAGGCACAGAGCATCTTACCATCCCAGAGGATGTAAGCTTGGAGCTGGGAGAAGAACTCAGGATGTAACTCATTTGTAAGATACTTTGGAAATTTTGAAGAAACCAACTCTCATAATTTGGGCTGTGATTTTTTTCTCCTTACCTGTATATTTGTTTCAGTTTTACTAAACTGGTCCCTAGTGGCTACATAAGATAAAGAACCATTGAAGGTTTGTGATACTGTTCCTGGTCTTTGGATATAATTCTATTTGATTGATTGCTTACAATTGGCTTCTGTCACACAAAGTATAGTCCTAGTAAAATGGTTTTATTTGTACAATATTGATTTATAAGTAGGATGATCAGAAAATTTCTATTTATTCTATGTTTAAAGCATCTAATTGGTGAGTCTGAAGAAAGGGGCTTCTTAAACTCTGATTCCGTATCCAGGATATTTTATAAGCAGTACAAAATTCTTTTATTTATTTATTTATTTTATTTTATTGAACTACAAATGTCAATCAGACAGTTTCAAGACACCTTAACAATACAGATTCGATAAATTAATACATTGCAAACTGTTTTCATAATGTTTTGGTATTGTACAAGGTGCATACATGATATTATATTTACAGATATTATTTTAGCAGATATCTCTTATCAGTGAATTAAGAGTGTAGCTTCTTATTTTATTTTTTATATTTAGCAGATATCTCTTATCAGTGAATTAAGAGTGTAGCTTCTTATCTTATTTTTTATATTTAGCAGATATCTCTCATCAGTGAATTAAGAGTGTAGCTGCTTACTTATCTTATTTTTTATAAGTACAAAATTCTTTGAGATTGAGACACTGAGTTTTAAAATAATGATAGCATTTAATAAGCTGCATGCTCAAATGACAAAAATAATTACCAAAATGTTACTGGCAAGGAATTAGGGCAGGATATAGAATATTTGCATACCTATTTGCCTACAAGGCCCTGGGTTCAATACAAAACAGCACAAAGAGAAAATAAAAAGATAAATAAGAAAGTAACAAGCATTACTTTTCCCTGTTCATTGTCCACAAGTAAAACTTTTCAGGTTGTAGATTATTGTAAGTTACTATCTAGAGAATTTAACTGTAAGGCCTTATAGCCCTCTTGATGGTAAATGTGGGTATCCTGTGTGGGCCTTGTACACATTTGAATTTTTTCTTCATGTTGACAGCAATATGAATTATGAACCCCGTGTGATAGGGTTCTAACTGGTGTATTAACAGTCGGTTTCCACCTCAGCACTTTTAGGTAGACTGGGTCCCTGTGAAGTATCAGTAACACACATTTCCCAGGGGAGCTTTCTGGAATTTAGACAACATGATAGGAAAGTGAGGCATTAAAATATGGGAAAAACCACAATTTTTTAATATTTCATATATGATCATGGGTGTTTCTCATCATATTAGACAGTGTGTTAGGTTTAGACCCAAGATTCATAGTTTCCAAATTCAAAGAAAAAAATTGCCATTATTGTAGAGCAAGTCAGCTTTATTTTGAATAAAACAAATGGTAAGGCATTGACTTGCACATGCTAAATGTGGTACAATTTAGTCAAGAAACAAATGCTGCCTTCCACTGGCTGGGAAGAGTGAAAGTGAGTAGAGCAGGCCAGGTGTTGAAGTGTATTACATAGTGTTCAAGAACTTAGCTTGAGAATGACTTATTCTGTTGGAATCTAGGTTCTCAGAACTGTAATTGCATGAATGCTTGGTTACATTGCATCTGGCCTCAATATGCACCATTGTTTAAAGATATTCTATGCCTTTAAAAATTTTTATTTTTACTTTTTTTTTTTTTTTTTGATATAGAGTCTCACTATGCAGATCAGACTCATAGTGATTCTCCTGTCTCAGCCTCCTCAATACTGGGATTACAGGTATGCACCACCACTACTGTTCCAGGGCTGGCATGGTGAAACTGGAGTTCTGGGGGCCAGCATGGCTTACAGTAACAGGGATTGAACTTGGGACCTTGCACTTGCCAGGGAGGCACTTATGCTGCTGAGCTATCTCCCCAACCTCTATTTTGTGCCTTTTAAAGGCAGGAGCTCTATAATATTCTGGATGTATTATAAAACATTATAGATAGCATGTAACGCTGATCCTCACAGGCTTTCTCAGCTTGTTTTAGGTATATACTGTAAAAAAGTTTTTTTTTTTCTGATAAACATTATTTCCTGAATTGTTTGATGTAACTACAATTATCATAATATTGCAAAGTTTTCAGTACATTTCTTTTGATACTAAGTGGCTTTTCCTGGCCCACCAAATATCATAGCAGTTGGTGTAAAGGTACAGATTCATTGCAAGACCCTCATTTTCTGGAGTAGTCTCCTGAGCTTTTCCTTGCTTTCTAATTTCCCAATTCTTTGAAAGTTGGCTACTTCTCAAATTATGAATAAAGATCCTGAGTGGACATAGGGATTCACTTCCCACAGCCCCAAAACTTAGTACCGTTTTGCAGATTGGCTTGCATTTTTTGTTTTTATATTTCATTTTTTTTCCATTGTGACTCTACCATAAATTACATAAATCTGCTATAGTAGTTTGAATGAGTCTCAGAAACCAGTAGTTTCCTATGTAATATTTTAGCTTCTAATGATGTCCAAAAGCCTCTATTCCTCTCAAGTTAGCAGTCACATAACCATAACGGCTGACACATAATTACTGTCAGTGCGGTATCCACCAGCTAATTTGAAGCTGGATTCACCACTCTGGGGGTTGCCACTTAGACTTTTTGTTTGAGAGAAGGAAAGCCTCAAACACTTCATGAGGGTTAACTACTACATAAATGGCTCTGCCAGGCTGCACCAGTGAATGTTGAGGCAGTGTAGGGAAGGAATATTAAAGTAACAAAAGTCTGGGGTCCTTTGTGATTGTCAGGTATGTTCAACCTGTAGTATCAAGATCTTGCTGCAGAATTGCTGTGGAATTTATGCCTGTCTAGTACAGCATTAGGATTAGATGATAAATATGTGTCTATCTAGTGTGGGAGGGATTGTGCACCATGAACTTGTGAAATAAAATGGATAGCATGAGGTATAAGTTCAGTTTTCCAGAGTCAGATTCTGAGCCTCTTCAGTCAGGAGAAAGGCTATTGCTGTTCCATGTAAACATCATTTTACCCCCAAATCAAGGCCACCCTGAGCTGCATAGTGAGTTCCAGCCTAGAATATATAGCAAGACCACATCTCAAAAATCCAAGACAATACAAAGCAAAACCAGAAACCAATAACTGAGAAAGCAAAGTGTGCTCCTGTAACCAATGCCTAATTTCAGAGTGAGCACCCTAAATTTCATGACAGAAAAGCTGGAATTGTTGATCAAAATTATAGCTTCTAGCACAGATAAGAAAATAACCCCTACTCCAAAGCAGCAAAAGTGACATAAAAATGTAGAAGTCAAAGGCTATGAGTAACTACTATGAAGACAACAATATGCGATGTATTAATTATTGTAACTGTCCTACTAATCTGTTTTGAAACTAACTGCTATTTCTTTCTCAATAAAATTAATAGTAAAGAAGGTTTGTTCTGAAATGCTCAGAGATTTCTATACATATATGTAGAAAATGTACAGTTAACTGTGGTGAAAATTAACAAGGAAAATCACCTAGCCTTTGCACATAGCATGGAGTTCATCTTACCTAACTCCTGCAGGTGTTCCTTCTTGTAGGGCTGCAGGAAGGCCCTGGCATGGGGTTTGCAAGGCACACAGACTTAACTGCCCAGATGGAGGAGCGGCATAATTGCTTCCTCGAGGCCACACAGGCACTTCTTCCTGTGTGCTTTCCTTGGGCCTTTCTTGTGCCTAGTCTTTTAGTCAAACAAAGGCAGCAGTAGACAGCCCTGTATGCAGCAACCATGAGCATGCCTGCGTGCATGGCTGTGGATTGAAGCCATACTGCAGAGCACTTCAGGACTTTTTCAGCTCTCCCTAGGACTCTAGAAAACAATTCTGAGCATACCTTTACTAGCTAGAGAAAAGGCCATTTGGATCCTAACATTTTTGCTTCCTGCTAGCAGTCCTATGGGATTCTAACAAGAATCTACATGTGCTGAAATTGCAAAAGGGGCCAATGTATCTCATGTTGAGATGAAGAATAAGTTGATATCCATGACACTGTAGCTTCAGTCTTCACTTTGTATTTGGTAACTTGAATTTGTTTCATTGTCTTTCTTCCAAGTAAAGCAATCACTCATCAAGCTGGTGCTTGCACTTTATGACTCGGGATTTTTCTGTAATATCTCAGTAATACTGGTATTTTCTCTGAATAATCCCTTCTTCCATAGTTTTTTTTTCCCAAATCCCCACATTCTAAGAATTTGCATCAGTACAGTTCAAATGAGTATAAACTTATGTCATTAAATTTCCTAATGACTCAAGCCATTTCATTCCCCTGGCATATATCACTTTGTATCTAAAAATTCTAGCCAGGGTTGAAGTCAATCCTTAAATATTTATGCCAAAGTACACTGGAATTTGGACAGATTCATGGAAGCCATTTTGGGTAAGGTTCTCTTTTCCCTGTCATGGGAAGCAGAATAGCCCTCTTCCTTGATAATCTTTATCTAAGAGAACAGTAGTCATCAAAGATAAGAACTGGGGCCATTGGTGCTGTCCCTAAATGTCAGTCAGCTGTCAGGAAGCTCAGCTTTAACACCCACAATCCTAATCTGACAGGATGCTTGGTTATTGGGGTCCGCAGTTATGGTACCATGGTGCAAAAGAAAGTATGTAACAGGCATGAATTTATATACTTAGATGTTCAGAACCAAAGAAGTAGTGCACCATAGAAATGAAACCAGTGAGTCACAAGATTTTCTCAACTTTTAGCCAAAGCAAGCTCTGGAAAATGTGAAAATAGTGCTCTCATATTGGTGGAAAGAATGAACCAAATGCCTTAGAAGAAAGCCCTCACAAGATTAAAGGTCTACCTGGAATTAATCAGTTGTCAAACTCAAGTGTAACACATGCAATGGTGCATAATGCTACCAGCTAGATCTGCAGCACAAAGCCACAGGAAAAAGCTGAGATAAACTTTCCAAAAATTGAAAAAATAGGTCATTAAAATGGAGTTTATAAAGAAAAGGATTCTCTCAGTGGAAGGAAACAGATATGGACAACATAAGTTTTCCCTAAGAGATTTATCATGTGAAGCCTACACACACAATTTCTATTTTCACAGGTAAGAATCCTGGAATAGGATTTTTTTTTTTTTTTTTTTTTGCTGGCTCAGGCTGCCTTAAGGGCAGGTCTGGTAAGGCTTGTGGAGCTGGGGATCAGACCATGGTGTCCTGTGCCTGACTGTGTTTGCATAAGCAGGCACTTAAACAACTGAGCTAACCAGCAGGCCATGGCAATGTAATACCCATCTCTGACAAAAGTAAACAAAAAAGGGGAATATAAATGAAGGACCATTTTTTAGTGAAAAAAAATACAGCTGTATATACAAAATAGCATAGATATACAGATACTTTCTCTTAATGAGATGAATGTTTTGAACTAATAGTGTTTAGACAAGATATCATGTCTGCATCTACTATGAAGACAATATGCAGTGTATTAATTATTGTAACTATCCTACTAACCTGTTTTGAAACTGTCTCAAAAAAATAAATTCTTTTCATGAGGTTCATAGCTTCTATGTGGGGAGAACTAGCCATAATAATATTCATATTTCTTGAAAGAATGTATCTGTTTTAAGGGCTTATTTTTTCACATCCTTCTGGGCCTTTTGCTTTCAAGATTTGCTCTTAAAAAACAATTCTATGTGGATTACTGTATACACATTTTAGGTTGCATATGTATGCATTGTTGTTAACTGTATACCTGAGAGAATGGGATCATTTTTCAACTTTGGAGAATATGAGAGTATTTTTTAAAATAATTTTATTGAGAAACAAATAGTAATGAGACAGTTTCAAAACAGATTAGTAGTGCAGTTTCAATAATTAATACATTGCATATTGTTGTCTTAGTGGTTATTCATTGTACAAGATACAGACATAATATCCTGTCCACAAACACTATTCGAACAAATCTTTCTATTCATTGAATTAAGAGAATGCAGCTGTGTATCTATCCTATTTTTGAATATACAGATACAAAATGGTTGTTCATTTGAATCCCCCTTTTTAGTTTAGTTTTGTCAGAGATGGGTATTCCATTGTCATTTAAATATTATAGGTGTGTGAATGTAGCAAAATATTCTAATGTCCAATAGCCCATAATAGTAGTGGGTTTTCTGTAAGACTGGCTCTGGATCCATCCGAGGCCTGCCATGTGAGTTAGACCTTCTGCTACTGTGCTCTTGGGACCCCTCCACTCCTATGGAACCAGCCCAAGCTCCAGCCTAGCAAGTTTGTGGGAAAGCTTCCCCATTCCCCTGCACCTGCTGGACCTCTCTGGATCTAGCCCAGGCCTGCCTCATGAGTAAGACCTTCTGTCGCCCTCTCTGGACCCTTTCACCCCCCCAAAGCCAGCGTGAGCTCAGGTCCTGCAAGTGTGTGGGAGAGCTTCCCTCCTCCCCTGTGCCTGCTGATCCCTTCCACACCCAGCCCAGGGGTGAAACTCTGCAGCTGAAGTCCCTGCAGAGAGGCTAGGTGCCAGAACCACTCAGCTAATCCAGGAGTAGAACATCTTGCCAGAGGGGCACAACAGGTTCACTCCCAAGGGCTGTAGCAGAAAGGAGCTGAGCACAGTAGCCAGACCCTAGTAGGTGCAACTCGATGAATTCAAACTTCGTAGATCTGCACCCGAATGTCAGTAGGTGCTAAGGTTATAACTGCACCAAAGCTCTGCACCAAAGGTCAGAGGACAGTGCTATACAAAATGACAGAGAAGGAGCAAAATGCAGTCTTAGACCCAAAGCCTACCCAGAACAAATGCAGAATATGAGAGTATTGTAAATATACATAGCTAGTTTTAAACTTCTAGATGTACAGGTGGCATTTGACTTCCCTAACTGTTCTAAGAGTTATTACTTGCCCCATAGATAATGACCTTGAATATCTTTTCATAATATTTACTGGTCATTGGCTATCCTCCATTGTGAGGTGCCTACTTAGAAGTCTTATTTTTCACTTTTTGACATGTAAAATTTCATTATGGCTTTCACACAATGGTCTTTCACTAAATATGGATTTTGACAAACATTTTAACTTTGATGGAAGTTAATTTATCACTGTTTTCATTTATGGTGTTATTGGTATTTCCTTTTGATTTTTTACTTTCCCCAGAGTTATGACATTTTCCTTGTTATGTCCAAAAGATGAATATTATACCTAGAAAGAAGATTTCTTTGTATGGTTTGAAAAGGATTCCGTTTTTTTTTTTTTTTTTCTATACTGATATCCAGTATACCTGTACCAATGTTGAACAAGACCGTCACCAGTTGACGTGGATACTTTCATCAGTGGTTGACCAGTCATATCTGTTGATCTGTTGGTGGAATTGCTATGTTGTCCCACTGGTTGTTTACTGAAAATACTATAATTTTATAATAAGCCTTCAAGTTTGGCACTTTAACTCATGTACCCTTGTTCCTCTTCAAGATTTATCTCTCTTCTTCTTTTTTTCTCTTGTACAGATTTATTTTTTAGAATTTTATTTTTCTTAGCACATGCTTGCAGTGTATAACGTTTACATTCTTTGTGTGGGTCTGGTACAGGTACATAATACATTTTAATTCCCTGCTTTAATCCCCTTTCCCTTCCTTTTCTCCACCTTGATCTTTCCCTTTTGAGAAAGAGCTATCTTTTTACTGTCTTTTATTTTGTGGGTTTCTTTTGGTAGATAATTGGGGATGGAACTCTGGACCTTGTGCTTGCCAGGCAGGCACTTATGCTGCTGAGCTATCTCCCTGGCTCACTATCTTTCATTTTGCTTTTTATTTATATTGTGAGTTTCTCTTATGAGACACTATGCTATATTTAACTTTGTGTGTTTCATTTATTTCACTTAAAATCTTCACTCTGGATTCTGTGTACTTCTTGAAATCAAATTACCTGGATCTTTAAGTGAAGTCTATGGAGAAATGACTTCTCTATATAAGTGAATATGCCAATCCAATACCTGTATCTCTATTTGAAGGTCCTATTTATTTACATTCAGCAACATTTTATAATACTCTCTGTGATCTTTTCCTGTGCTATTGATGTCTTTGATCTTTCTGGAAATGTTATTTTTAAATTTTCATTTTTTACTTCACATTTCATATTATATATTTACTTTTTAATCTAGCAACTTTAGTCTAAGCTTCTTAATTTTTCAAAAATGTATTTAGTACAGGGCCTATAAGGTCTACATGGTTTTACTACATAGATCGGACTGGTAGTGATTATCCTGTTTTCAGCCTCCCAAGCACTGGGATTACAGGTGGGTGCAATCATGCCCAGCCTCAATCCTTGTCTCAGCTCACCTCGAGGGTGGGGCTGACACAGCAGGTTGGAGATCAAACCCTGGTCCCTGTGTCTGCCTAAGCAGGCACTTTAATATGCTGAGCTATCTGGCCAGTCCTTCATAATTTTCATTGTTCATGTTCAAGTTACTTTGTGTCTCTGAATAATGGAGTGCATACCTTTGTATTTTTAGTCTTTATCCCATGATTGACTGTTTACATTAGGATGTGTAATACAGTGTTGACTAGAAATAGTAAGTGAAAAATTATTATTTTACCCTGACTCTCAAATGATACCTTTCAGTATTTCCATTATCAATGACCTTACAGTTGCCTTCTTTCGGGCTGCAGGGAGAGCTCAATGCTTTAAATGTGCCTGCCTAGTCAAGTGTAAGGACCCGGTTCGATCCCTGGTACCACATGCCATGCCAACCATGCTCTGGATGCTCTAACCTGGCCACAAAGACTGGACATGGTTGGACACACCTCTAATCCCACTGCTAGGAAGGCTGAAACAGAAGTATCACTGAGTCCAAGCTGTGTAGTGAGACCCTGCACAAAATACAAATAAAAATAATTATTTTTACTTTATTGTTGTGGGTACAGGGTGGTTGTTGGAACTGAGGAATGGGTAGTTATTGAAGGCATACGCTAAAGTTTCAGGATGGATCAGTTTTGAAACTCTAATAATGTATAGCTTGATGACTACAGTTCATAATAAAATATAGCTAACATTTCCTGACAGTAGACCTTTATTTTTTATTTTTATTTTTTTGCAAAACTAGGGATTGAACTCAGGCCCTTGCGCTAGCCAGGGAAGCACTTATTCCACTGAGCCATCTCCCTGGCCCTGACAGTAGACCTTTATTCTCTCCAGAAAAATGTTTCTGTGTAGGATAAAGTTAATTAGCTTGATAATAATGATCACTTTAAATATACGTGTACCAAAATATTATATGTCTCAAATGTGTATTAGGTTTTGCTTGTCAATTACACTTTCATTAACTTGGAAAAAGTAGTGTCATAGTGCATAAAAATACACAGACATATCAATGGAATAAAGAAAAATTAGAAATTGATATAAGTACATAAAATGTGTCTCTTGATGCTGTTAATAAATGTATATTTACTTTTGAATAAATGAAGTTGAACTATATATAAAAAAGGTTCTGTTCAGCTGCTAGTTCCCAATCAAGTCTTATGAAGGCTTTGTATACTGTCAAATGCCTTTTCATCATTTTTTAAATCAGCATAACATTTTCTCCTCTCATGTTACTTTGGTGAATTACATTGAATGCTTCCTAATTCCTTTTTTTTTTCCTGGTCTTTTTGAAACAGGGTTTTGCTATGCAGCTCAGGATCACCTTAAGCTCAATTTGCAGCTGAGGCTGATCTTGAACTTGCAACAATCCTCTTGCCTCAGCTTCCTGAGTGCTGGGTTTATAGATGTGCATCACTATGCCTGGCTTTTAATTCATTTTTTTAAGTTTTAAACTTATCAAGAAACGGTAGCACAGAATTCTCAAATACCCTGTACCTACATTATGTATAATGTAAATGTTAGTGCAATAATGACAAATTGTTAACAAAACTGTGCTAGATTCAGATTCCACAGATTCTACCTAGTGTCTGATCGCCCTACCATTATCCAGCACTTAGTTATGTCTTAGTCTCTTCTTGGTTGTGACACATTCTAAAATTTTCCTTTTCTATGACTTTTATAATTTTGAGGAGAATTGATCAAATAAATGTCTCTTAAGTGATTTTCTCATGCTTGCACTGTTTTTATGGGTTTTGAAGCGAAAGAGAATAGAAGTGTAGCTATTATCGCATCATATTAGGGGTCATGTTGTCAATGTGGCTCATTATGGGTGTTCACCCTTCTCTCTATACCAGGGTGCTTCCCCTCCCCATCTTCATGATGAGCTCTTTAGAAGGAGCTCACTATGTGCAGCCCACATTTGAAGAGTGAGGATTTATGCCACAACTTCTTGAAAAAAGGTATTTACAAAAGCAAATTGGAATTCTGCAAAATAAATCTGTCACTTCTCCCCTATTTGTTTGTTTATTTATCTTAGCAAGAATTCAGGAATATTAATTTTATGCATTTGTTACAACCCAAATGTATGTATGCTTTTTGTTGTTTTGAAATTGGTCCTTTGAGAATTGGGAGCTGTTTTGGTTAGTTTTGGTGTGTCTTTTGTATATTTCCATTAGTGTGTGTTACAAATTACTTATTGCTAGTACTTCCTTAGTCTCTGGCATTTGAAGATGTTCTGGCCTCATCTTATATAAGATATCTTGTATAAGATATCATGTTCCTGGATATTATGTGTACAAAATTGTGGTAACATGCAGAATAGATTCACTGTGCTTTTTAAAATGAAGTTCTAGACCCTCCTTGTGAGTTTTTGCCTTTTTCAGAATGTCACATAAAGGGAAGCAACACTATGTGTCTTTTCAGATGTGCTTTTCTTACATAGCACTTACACATTTAAGATTTGTCTGTATCTTTACCTGGCTTTTTGTTTTATTTTGTTTTGTTTTGTATTTTAGGGAACAGGTCTACAGGGTATTCAGGGTCTCACTACTAGATTGAACTTGTAATGATCTGCCTGTTTACAGTCTCCCAAGAGCTACAGGTACACGCCACCACGCTGTCTCAATTGCCACCTCAACATGCTTCAAGGGTGAGGCAGCATGACAGGCCCAAGGGATCGAACCTCCGGGCCCCTGAACCTGCTTGCAGATGCTTTAATTCGCTGAGCTATTTGGCTGACCCTTCCCTGGCTTGTTGGATCATTCCTTTTTACTTCTTGATTAGTAAGTGGATGTACTGCAGTTTGTATATCCACTCACTCACTAAAAGATATTTTAATTCATTAAAATTCTGTAATTAGAAGTAAAGAGTTTGTAAATCCATCACAATCTGGGTTGTATTGGTATAGGCTTTCAGATAAACTAGGTAAATACTGAGACACATAGTGGCTGCAGATAGGTATTTAGTATTAAAATAAACTGCCAAACTTTTTTCCAAAGTTAATGCTTGCCTCTTTGTCAGCACTTGACATCACCAGATTTTTGAATTTTAGCCACTCCACTATATATGTAATGGTATCTTGTTTAATTTGCATCTCCTTAATAAACAACATTGCAAATCCCTTGGTACCCATATTTAGCTCCAGTGTGCATCTTTGGTGCAGTATCTTTTCAAATTTCATGCCCAGTCAAGTTTGTGTCTTCTTACGGCTGAATGTAAGTGTCCTTCATATACTTGGTAGATCTTTAAAGCTTGCTCATTCTCATTCACAAGAGACAGCTGGCTTCCATATACTGAATTTTTATCCCTTAGCTCTGCTGCACACATTTATTGGCTCTAGTAGGATTCTCTTCTGTAGTCTTCACAAATTTTCTCCATTGACAGTGACGTGACCTATGAATAAAGGCTGATTCATTTCTTACACTGAAATCTGTATGCCCCTTTGCTTCTTCTTGCCTTCTGTGTTAACTAAGACTTCTCCATATAGCTGCACAGGAGTCTTATAAATATTGGGCATTGCCTTATTGCTGAAGACAACATTGTCTCTGGCCCTCTAGGTATATTAGCTCTGGGAATATTTCAGATGTTATTTATCAGCATTTCTTTTGAGTACATGTCCTTCAATTTTTTGGTAAGAGTTTCTTTTTATCATTAATGGATTTAGGTCTTTTTTTCTGAATTTATTGATATGATTTTTGCCTTTGGTAGCCTATAGGCTGTTGATGCATGCCTTAACTGGCAGAAATTCCACTTAGGTAAGTATCTGGGGATTTCTGAAATATTAGGTTTGTAGTTCCATTTCATTGGAGCCAGAGAACTCAGTTATGATTTGTAATACTTAAAATTTGCATGGCTGGGAGATAGATCAGTAGAATAAGCTCTTGACTGGTAAGCACAGTGTCCTGAGTTCAATCCCTGGTACCATAAAAAAATTGCTAAGATTTTATTTATTTATTTATTTATTTATTTATTTATTTATTTATTTATTTATTTATTATTAATTTATTTATTTATTTATATGTATTTAGTACAAGTACTACAGGGTCTCACTACATAGATTGGACTTATAATGGTTCTCCTGTTTTCAGCCTCCCAAACGCTGGACTTATAGGCATGCACCACCATGTCCATTCTTAATCGTCCCTTCAGTGTGCACCAGGGACGGGGCCAGCATAGCATGCTGCGGATCGAAGCCCAGTCTTTGTGTCTGCCTAAGCAGACACTTCAATCCACTGAGCTATCTGGCCAGCCTTAAGATCTCTTTATTGACCCATATTTGTTAAATGCTTAAGATTAGACAAATGTGAACAGTGTTATTGGAAAAGTACTCTAGAAGTGTCAGCTGGACAGTTTAATTGATCATGCCTTTCAAGCATCAATATCTTTACTGTTCTCTGACTGCTTGCTTATTGTCAAAGAGATGTTGAAGCTTCTGACCACAGCAGAGAGTTTGTCTGTCTTTTTCAGTTCTATTATCTATTGCCTCCTGTATCTTGACACTGTTGTTGGGTAATATACTTTGTGATCGTTATGTCTACTTGTAGGATCAATCTTTCTTAATATGTAATGCCACCTTTCATGTCTTGTTCTGAAGTCTTCTTTGTCAGAAATCGGCATAGCTTCTGTAGCTTTCTTTTGATGAGTGTTATAATGCATGGTATAATTTTGTTTATTTGGGGCTTTAAGAGGTGTTGTGTAGGTTTGTTTAAGACAGGCTGTCCAGACTCATTATATCACCTAGGCTGGCCTGAGACTTGCAGCAATCATTCTGCATCAGACTCCCAAGTGCTGACATTCTAAGCATGTGCTGTCACACCTGGCTAGCATGGTATACTTCTTTTATTTTTAAAATAATTTTATTGAGAAACATAATAATGAGACAGTTTCAGAACTGAGTAATAGGACAGTCTCAATAATAAATACATTTCATACTATTGTCTTAGTGGTTATTCATTGTACAAGATGCAGACATAATATCCTGTCCACAAACACTATTCAAACAAATCTTTCTATTCATTGAATTAAAAGAATGTAGCTGTATATCTATCCTATTTTGAATATACAGATACAAAATAGTTGTTCATTTGTACCCCCTATTTTTGGTTTAGTTTTGTCAGAGAAGGGTATTCCATTGTCATTTAAATATTGTAGGTGCATGAATTCAGCAAAATAATCCAATATAGCCCAGTAGTCCATAATGGTAGTGGGTTATCCATAAGACTGGTAATGTCAGAAGTTGTTGACTTGAGCCTTTTACAGCTCAGCCAATAATTGTAGCTTTTTGCATGGTATACTTTTGACTTATCTAAATCTTTTGCTTTAAAGTGAATTTCTTATAGACAACATTATTTTGTTGTTTACCCATTCTAGTCATCTTTTATATGATTCACATTTAAGTGATTCTTTATATAGTTGAATTAATATATGCCTTGTATTTTCTAATCATGGCATTATTCTATTTTTTATACCACTCTATTTTAGTACATTGTCTACTTTTACTTGACCATTTCACATGACTTCATGACTCTTAGCTATCAATTATGCCTTCTTATTTTTTTTTTTTTACAGATTATCTAAAAACTTACTTTATTTCATTTATGTATTTGGTATAAGGTCTCACTGTGCAGCTCAGACTCACACTGATCCTCCTGTTTTCAGCCTCCCAAGTGCTGGGATTACAGCCTGTATCACCATATCCAGTCTCAGTCGCTATCTCAAGGTGCCCGGGGGGCGAGGCTGGCCTGGTCTATGTTGCTGGGAATTGAACTCAGTCCTTGTGCTTGCTAAACAGGTAGTCTACTGAGCTATCTTGCAGGTCCAAAACTTACATTTTTAAACTAATCTAAATCCATCTTCAAATTACAACATACTATTTCACATGCCATGCAAGGTCTTGTAGCTAAATGTCCCAGTTTCTTCCATTTCTTGAAAAACTGCTGTCATTCTTTTCATGTAGCCATATGTCACAATCTTCCAATATATTACTATCTTTACTTTAGAAAATATTTTATATCATTTAATTAAAAATAGGTTAATTTTACATAATTTATTCCCTTTCTAATGGTTTAGATATGTATGAACTTTTTTCTGATTTTAAAATTTCCTTTAACATTTCTTAGCGGTATACTGGCAACATAGCTTTAATTTTTGTGTTTATGAGTATCTTTATTTCTTCAATTTTTAAAATTTTGTTTGTTCCATACAAAGTCTCACTATGCAGTTCAGACTCATAGTGATCCTACTGTCTCAGCCTCCCATGCAGTACTGAGGATTGACCTTGTATCCTTGAGCTTTCCAGGCAGGTGCTTAGACCACTAAGCTATCTCCTTAGCCCTCTTATTTAATTTTCAAGGATTAAATATAGATATAGATGTTTGTGTAATCCCTCACACACCCTACATACATTGATTTTAAATTTTTAAATAACTATTTTCCCCTTTCTTTAAATGGTCTCTGATAAGTTCATTGTAATTCTTATCTTTTTTCTGTTGATAATGTCTTCCTGTGGCTTCTTTCAAGAGTTTCTTTGTTTTTGGTTTTCTGCAAGTTAAATATGAAATGCCAAAGTTTATTTATTATTATTTTATTTTTACTGCTTTGTGTTCTCAGAGTTTTTGCATCTATGGTTTGGTGTCTGTCCTCTAATTTGGAAATGTTTTGACTATTATTGCCTCAAACATTTCTTCTGATTCATATTCTTCTTCTTTTAGGATGCCAATTATGTGATGTCTTGTTCTACAATTCTAAAAGTCTGTGCTCTTAAGGACAATTTTTTCTTTGCATTTGTTTGTGAAATCTCTGACTATCTTCAAGATTTCTGCTTCTTTCCTTGGTTCTTTTTAATCTAATTATGAATCTGTTGAAATGATCCTTCATTTTTGTTAATTTTTTAATTTCTAGGCTTTCATTTTTGGTTTTCACAGATCCCATCTCAGGCATACAACATGATGTCTTCTTTTTCCATCAAAACTCTAACATAGCAATTACAGCTATTTAGAATTCCCAATGGATAATTCAAATGTCTATATGAATCCTTTTTATTCCCCTGTTAGGGAGCTTCATGCTGTAGGACTATGACTTCTGAATGGGAGAGCTGACTCATCAAGCCAATTAATGGCCAAGCAAAAAAACCCAAATCACATTAAGATTAAGAAAGTATTTAACGAGTGCTTCTTTTCTTTTTCTTTTTGTTTTATTGAAGTACAAATATCAATGAGATAGTTTTAAGATACCTTGACAAGATGGATTTGATAAATTAATACATTGCAAACTGTTTTCATAATGTTTTGGTATCATAGACGGTGCATACATGATAGTATACTTACACACATTATTATGCTGTATGTTTCTTATCAGTAAGAGAGTGTAGCTGTTTGCGTATCTTATTTTTTATACCTAAATTACATCAAAGATTCAATGTTTAATACTTTCTACCTTGTTATTTTCCTAGTGGTTGTCCAAGATAATATCCTGTCCAACCACCATTAGTGCAAATCTTGCCTCTCATAGAATTATGTAGAAGCACAGCGTTATCTATCCCAACTGTACTGTCTATACACACACATCATGATTCTTCCTTTCTATACCCCTTCCTTTGTCTACACCTGTCAGAGATGGGCACTCCATTGTCATTCAACTAACTTAGGTGCTTGAACTTGACAACACAATCCAACACAGTCCAGCATTCCACAACAATAGTGAGTTATCCGAAGAAGTTGTCGAATGTAGACTGGTACAACCATTGTGGAGGTCAGTGTGGAGACTCCTCAAAAGAGTAGGACTAGAAATCCCATTCAAGCCAGCTATCCCCCTACTGGGAATTTTCCCAGAAGAACTGAAAACATTGTGTCATAGTGATATATGTGTACCTATGTTTATAGCAGCTCAATGTGTGATAGCAAAATCTTGGAAACAACCAAGATGTCCATCACATGAGGAATGGTTGAAAAAGATGTGGTATTTTCATATAATGAAGTATTGCTCAGCTGTTAAGAATGATAAGTTTGAAGCATTTATACTGAAGTGGATGCCACTTGAACATATACTCATAAGTGAAATAAACCAGACACACATGTGTAAGTATCGTATAGTCCCCATAGTATAAGAAGTGAAAAGCAGAAATACAAATGGAAACGTACAACAACAACTAAAAACAATGGAGTCAGATAAGGCAAAGTGAATGGCATATGCTGCAGGGTACTAATCAGCTTTTCTTCTGGATGGTTAACAACCTAAGTTCACAGATCAAAGTTGGAGAAATAGAAGAGCCACAAGGCCAGCCAACATTTTGGACCTAGCCTTTCAAGGTCAGCGAAGACTCAGGATGTAAGAGAACTTGTACTGCAACATCACGCAACTCAGTTGAGCTCCAAATTTTCTGAACAAGGAGATCTTGGAGCCACAGAGGAAAGAGATCGAAGTTCTGTAGTGTGCCTGGGGAGAGTCACATGGAGAGAAAACTTTCTCTCAGGCTCTCACAGAGAGCAAACTGGTCAAGCATTGGCCATGACTCATCCACATGGATGACACAGACAAAGGATCTACAGAATGTACAGGACTACAAGATAAACCCTGAGGGGACTTCACTGACCTCATAAGAAACATAAAGTACCTGTGTTGGTATATAAGTCTTGCTCTATCTAGGTCTTAACCATCCAGCAGAAAAAGTATAAAAATGAAGTATACATTGCGGGGCCATAATATTAAGTTGAGCTGTAAATGACTATGGTCGACAACTTCAAGGAGTGCTTCTTGGACAATTCTTGAGAACAGAATACAATGAAAAAAGGCACCAACAACATGTGTGAGTGTGGCACCATGGAACAACTGGTGGCATCAAGTTTCTTCTGTATGTAACTGCTGACCAAATAGTATCTATCTACTGCTGACAACAGAATGTGCAATAGTCTGAGTTGGGTACTTCATTGTATTTGTGTAGGTTAGTAAATTAATATATTTGTAAAAATGTAATACATGCCATGAGATTAACGCTGCAGATGACTCCAACAAAATGGAACTGGTTCATGGATAGCGTCAAGACATCAGAGTTCCTATTGCTGACTGCTCTTATGGCTGCTGCTCCCAGTGTCTGATCACTGTGTGGCCTTATTTCAAACTTTTCCAAGATACTATATATGTGTTTAATACTCAAAAGAGCGGTTTGAGGAATGTGGTGTGTGTATCTTTATTATATAAATGCATATATGACCATAAGATACATGACACAAGATACATGTCAAATTAATATTATGTATGATATGAAATAATTGAAAGGATTTTTGTTTGGTTGTTTCTTTTAAAACAAGGCCTCAGGTTGCAGCTCAGATTAACCTTGAACTCATGGTGATCTGCCTTACTGTCCTGCGCAACAGGTGTATATGTACCTGCTACTGTGCCCAGCCAAAAGACAAGGTTTATAATCATTTCAGCACAGAATACTCTTAAGTATGTACTAAATAAATGAAAGCATTTATCATAATAATTATGTGGTTATGTGAAAAGGAATTTTTAGATTATTTTCTTCTTTTAGTCTTTCTTAAGGAAACAATACAAGTAATTTAAGAAGAAAAATGAAACAAAAACTTAAAATAAAGTTACACAAGCAAAACAATATTACATTAATAATAATAATAATAATAATAACAATAATGATATCAGTAATCTAGGGGTTCGATCCCTGTAGCTGCTGTGCCTGCCCCATCCCATGGGGCGCACTGAGACAGGTATTGAGACTGGGTATGGTGGCGTGCACCCGTAATCCCGGCACTTGAGAGACTGTAAACAGGTGGATTACTACAAGTCCAATCTAGTAGTGAGACCTTGAACACTATAGACTCTTGCTTAAAAAAAATAATGATTAATAATAATAATATCGATAAGAAGAAAGGGTTTGATGTAGGTCAGTGGTATAGTACCTACCTAACATGTAAAAGGCTTAGCGTGCATGAGGTTTTGTACTAAATCCCCAGAACTGCAAACAATAAATAACAATCACATTCCACTTAGGGTTAAGTACTGCCTCTAGTAAGACACGAGTTGCACATCATTATAGTTTTATGCTCCATCCTGAGTACTGTTATAAATGCAGATGCATTTATGTGTATTGAAACACTTCCAATACAATACTAGTTTAGCTCTCAAAATCTTACCTTCAACTATTGAAAAAGATACAATATATTTTATATTAATATATTTCTTAAATTATTTTTTCTATATCTTTTCTTCCAAGATTATTACACACACACACACACACACATCAGTGGAAACATAAGAAACCCAAACATGTTAGTAACAGATAAAAACTTAAAAGAATTCCTTAAAAATATGTTTAAAAATTTAAGGACATTATAATCATAATGAGTGAAAAGCAGTGCAAGCAGAGACTTTTAATGAGCATTATCATTAAAAGCAGAAACTTTTAATGAACCAAAGCAAATTTCTAGAACTGAAGAGAGTAAGAAAAAGATGTGTGTGCGTGCAAGTGCATGCACGTGTGTGTCGCTATACACAAAGACTGGATAACCCTCCTGTTATGGCACATGACTTTTTGGCCCCCCCTAGCCTCATGCAGTCATTGGGGTGGCTTCTAGAGTTTGTAACCACAAAATTCATGATCCAGTGCTAGGATTATGGGTGTGACTGCTACACCTGTCGTGGAGCTGATAATTTGAAGGGAGACAGGCTTGCTAGCTGCTACAGCCACTGCTCTTCCCTTTGCTCTTTGCTGTTTTCCATAGCCATGAAGTTCTGTCCTCTTCCATGTGCCACTCTGCCTTAGACCCAGCCATGTACGGACTGAAAGCTCCACAAACTGTGAGCTAACCTTTCCTTCCTTAATTTTGAGTGTCAGGTATTTTGTCCGGTAATGAGGGAAAAGTAAACAAGACACCTCCCAAATGTTAACAGATAGCAGAATTCATTGTAATCATACTTCCACTGTAAGAATGCTAAAGGAACTTCTTTAAGTTAAAGGAAAAGAATGAAGGATGGAAACAGGAAGGGACATTTCAATCACAGTAAATACATGGTGTTATGGCTTGTGTCTATATGGCACCTCAAAATCTCATGAGGTCATCATATTGTTTGTGACTCCGGGATTAAGGGTCTGTGGTTATTAACTTAGTCCACTGACAAAGCTCTGGATAGAATTAAGGGGTGTCCCACCCTTTATAGATAAAGCATAAAGGACACAAAGAGGGCTATTTTGCTTCTGGTGCTTCCATGCTGTTTGCTGCCTTCTGGCTTCCTGCTTTGCCATAGACTGCTTCTCCTCTGCAGTGCCCCTCAGCACACTACTCTGCCTTAGATCCAGCCAACTGTGAGCTGAAACCTCTAAAAACTATGATCTAATTAAACCATTCCTCCTTTATCTTAAGGTATTGAATATTTTGTCTCAGCAAGGAGAAAAGTATCCAAGGCATATGGTATATCCTTTAAACTTACTTAAAAGATTCCCAATTATAAGAATGAAATCATAATATCTAGATCTTATAGCATACATGAGTATAAAATATGAGAAGAGAATAAAATAGAATAAAAGAACAATAAGTAGAACTACACTGCTGAGATTTTATACTTTCCATGAAGTATATGACAGCAGCTATAAACAGATGACCATGGATTAAAGATGCATGCATGCAACACTCCCCACATTAACCTCTGAAGATATACAGTGGGGCTAAAGTGTCAGTGGAAGATTTAGTACAGAATACTAAGAAATGATGAATTCACACAAAAGAATAAAGCAAAAAAGCAAAAGTGAGGAATTAGATGGGACAGATAAGAACAGTACTTAAAATGATTGGTATAAATTCAATCATGTTAACAAGCATATCTAATGTGGATCAAAGACTCAAAAGACCGAAAAGCCATTAATGGTCCAATGGATAAAAGACCCACTTTTATGCTATCTATGATAGAAACACTTAAAGATACAGATAGATATAAAGTGAAAGGATAAATATATAATAGCCATAAAGTATAAAAAAGACCTTAAAATATACAAAGAATATTTTTTTTTTCTGCATGTAGGGCAAGGTGTGCAGGGTGTTCAGGGTTCCACTACTAGATCAGACTCATAGTGATTCTCCTGTTTACAGCCTCCCAAGTGCTAGGATTACGGGTGCGCATCATGGCGTCCAGTCTCAATAGCTGTCTCAGCGAGCCCCAGGAGTGCGGCCTGCACGGCAAGCTGGGGATCGAACCCCAGCCACTGCATTGTGCCTAAGAAGGTGTTTTAGTTCACTGAGCTGGCTCTAAAAATAATTGATAGAATTAAAGAGAGAAATGAATTCACAATTATAGTCAGAAAATTTAACTGTAACTGTACTCTCTTTGTAAGTTATATAATAATAAAAATGGTCACTAAATATCTAGGAAATCTAAGCACTATCTGAAAAATCATCTTGAATTGTTGACATTTTCAAACTCATATTCAGTGACATAAGTATATATTCAAGTGTACATAAATTTTTATCAAGATAGAGCATTGCTAGAGCATAAATATCAATAAATTTTGAAAAGTTATTAGAGTACTTTTATTTTTATATAATACAGAGGTATTAATTACTCAGAAGAAAAACAGTTTGGAAATCAAATACTCTATGATAGTTAAGTTTTTTTTTTTTTTTTTTTTTTTGTACCAGAGACTGAACTTGGGACCTTCTCTTTGTTAGGCAGGCACTATGCCACTGAGCAATATTCCTAGCCCATTATAGTTAATCTTGATTTCCAAATTAAATACAGAAAATTGGTTCCAGAGAAATGGGATCATTTCTGTGACTATACCTGACCATGTGGTGCAAAAGACTTTGGAATTAGTTTTCAGGAAGACTTTGGAAAGGTTTACAGATGCAGGATAAGGAAGCCCTAGAATGTAGTTAAGTAGACTTTGTTAGTTGATTCTGACCAGAGCTCATAAGATCAGAACGTTGATAGAAAGTGGTCTGTAAAGACTGGACTTGTAAGGTTTCAGATGGCAATAAGTATACTACTTGGAATTGGAGTAGAGATAATTTGTGGTACATTTTGGCAGATAATTGTGTATATTTTTTCCATGCACAAACTCTCATGTGAAGCTCAGTTGAAAGCCAGCAGACACATTGATCTGGTGGTGGAAATTTCAAACCTGCACAACCTTTTACCTGTTGCATGGTTATTTCTGAGCACTTTTGCTTAGATTGGCCATATGAATTGGGAGCAAAAAACAAAGCTGAAAGGTTTTTAAAACTTCCAGTGTAGCCAGAAAAGAAGAAAATGTAAAGCTGGAACCAAAGAATGTGTGGTTGCTGAAGAGATTAGCACCACTAAATAGAAGAAAATACTTTGAAATGGAAAAAGAAAGATCTCTTGAGGACATCAGAAATCAGCAAGAGTCTAACCAACACTGGCTCAAGGGCACAAATGTATAAACTTTTGAGAAAAGCACCCTTGAGACTTAGCCTGAGACGGCAGCTTAGCAAATTGATTCTATTTCCTGTGCTCAGTGTAGCTGGAAGATGAAGCTGTAGGTACTGATCAAGCTGGTGTCAGTTCTTGGTGCCATGATGCCAGTTTTCTAAGGTGCAGAATACAAGACTTACAGGGTCATGGGGACATGTGTTCAGACTTGCAAGGAAGGCCTTGGAGGTCATGGATGATGTGATATGTTCAGAGTCCCTGCTGAAAGCCCCTCAGTGAGTGATATGTGAATTTGTCTGGAGACTATAAATGCCATGAATGTGTAATATCAACCAAGGAAAGTTGTAAGGATGAAGCAAGCAAGCCTAGGAAACAGGGTATAAGATCTATAACCATAGCACGCAAAACCTTAGGGGTGGAGTAGTCTGAGCCCTCTAGAACTCACAAGTGCCCTGGATTCCAGAGATGGAGGAATAAGATATAATATTTGCTGTGTTGAGTTTCAGTCTTGTTTCAGGCTTGTCTATTCCTTTCTATTCTAACATTCTTCCCATCTGGTACAGGAATTTTTACCCCGTGTTGCATTATCTTTAGAGCATGAACTTGTTTTATTTTAATTGTACTGAGATTCACAGGGAAAATGGTTTGTTTTAAGTCTCAGAAATGGCTTCGGAATTGGACTTTTGATCAATTTTAGCACAGTTAAGACCCTGAAGAGCTGGACATGTGAGTGCATACCTGTAATCCCAGAACCCTGGAGGCTGAGGTGGATGGATCACTGAGAGTGAGGCCAGCCTGGGCTCCATAGTGAGTTCAAGGCCAGTCTGAACTATGTATTATGATGCTGTCTTTAAAAAAGACCCTGGAGAAAGGATTTAGCACATTTTTGGTTGTTTATGGGACAGTTAAATAGTGTTAGATAAAATTATGAATTTATTATTATATCTGGCAGTACTTATTTAAGTAGATGTGTTTGGGTGTCAAGTTGCCAAGTAGACATGACACTTAATTTTGACTGTCAAATTGATTGGCTTGAAAAATCCCTAGAAGATTAATAAAACACACTTCTGGATGTGTTCAGGTGGTTCAGGGACACACAACCTTGGAAACTATTATCTGCTCCCTGCTTCTTCTCTAGAGCCCTTTCTTTTTATTCTGATTTCTAACAGTCTGAAATATACAGCCTTCCTGTGAGATACTGCTTCTCTCTAGGAGTCAGCCAACCATGATGGACTAAAACCACAAGACAAAAATAAACCTTTGTTCCTTTAAATGTTATGTATTTTGTCTCAGCAATGGAAAGTAGATGAATACATTCCTGTGAAAAAGAGCTCACAAAAAATAAAATAAAATAAAATGAAAAAAGTAAAAGAGCTCACAAGGAAACTAATATATCACAAAAGAAATAAGAAAAATTTTGAACTGAATGATAATTAAACTTAGCAATATTCTTGGGACCATTAACTCAGCACACGTGGTGCCCAATTTTTATATTACAAAGAAAAGTCTAAAATCAAGTTTCTAAGTTTCCACCCTAAACAGCTAACAGAAAAGCATATTAACTGTGAGCATAATACTGGGTTCAGTGGACCCATCTCTTACTTTTCTACAGTAAATTGGTACTTTAGCATATGTAATAGTAGCTGGTTGTGCATCCCAGAAACTTTACCTGAGGTATAAAGGAAGCCATCAATGTGTTCACCCGCCCACTTATTAAGTTGAGCGGCAAGACAGGATTTTTACCTATATTGTGCTTCATCTAAATACGGTTTTCCAAATTTTTATCTGAGCATCAGAGAGGGTGCAATACTTCCATACCACTCCAGGATTTATCTTTAAAAAGTTTTCTATATGTTTCTGGTAGAAGTATCCCAATACAGTACAATGAAAAACCAGATTTGCAAGTTTTAAAGGTGGTTAAGTGAGTCATCATATTACTCATCCATGGGTGATGAAGATTCTCCATTGTAAGAAAATTCATCTTCATAAGAAAAGAGTGGTGTGGGTCTCTGATGATGATGAAGATTGTGACATTGGCCATGTCAAACAAAATTCCTGTGATATAGAAAGAGACCAAGAATCGAATGATACAGAGAGGGCAGGTAGACTTTCTTCATTCAGACTATAAAGAAAATAGCAACATACATGCATATTGGACTAGTCAAACTGTTGCAAAATGGCCATGCAGATTAATGTGATGCAATGTTATGGTAATGAAGATTGGTAGGGGTGGGATGTATTTGACAGAAGGCCAGCATAGACGTTTGGTATTGGAAATTATAGCAGATGAAATACTTCAAAATGCTGTGAAGTACATAAAAGCTGAAATGAAAGTCAACTGTTTAGTGCGGCCGACTCCGCCATTCTGCTCCATCACGCCCGCCCCCGCCCAGCCCCTGAGACTGGCCAGAGACAGTGGGTGACTCCAGTGGCCTCCTGGTTCCCGTGCCAAGCTCGCCCAGAGAGAGCGAATTTACAGGACTCACCAGGCTTCCCAGATCAGTGAGAGTGTGGTGAGTCTGAGGGAGAGCCTTTGGCTTCTTCCCACGCGCGCTACGTGGATCCCTGTCCCCAACCCCTCCAAGCCAGTGACTGGCCTGAAACCTCAGGACCCACTCACCAACACCTCCCCGGATCCCCTGACCTAAAGCCCACTGATTGA